>JTDE01000945.1:157535-185401 GCA_014338405.1 Paragonimus skrjabini miyazakii
AAGCCTAGAAACACAGCATCAACCGGGAGACGTTCTTAGGGAGTTTTTGTCCACGAGTCAGCGGCAATCAGTAGGTTAGTCATGCATGAGTGACCGTTTCTGAAGCCGTGCTGCTCCGACGCTAACAGTGAGTGAGTATTTAAATAGTTTCTCACGAAATCGTCTAATATGCTCTACATCACTTTCGGCATGGTTGGTAGTAGAGCAATCAGTCTGAAGCTACTGGCGTTCATTCGATCCCCACCATTGTAGATGGGATAGATGACGCCGTGCTTCCAAGTGGCTGGAATACAACCAGTATAATATGAGTGTTGGAACAAACGAGCAAGCGGTTCCGCCAGCTCATCTGCGCATTCTTTCAGCATTTGTGGGGGTTCAGTTCAGTTCAATTTCCAGGACGGAACGGTCACAACCAGAAATTGTCCAGTTTCTTGCACCAGTGAGCTTCTGGAAGCGTCCGGTGCTGCGACGATAATGAGAAGAGATCCTTCACTTCTATGAGTTAGTATGAGGGCTACCAGATAAAAACTGAGGAGTTTAAGAATCTTAAAGGTTTTTATTAAGTCTCCTCTCACCCTCTTTCGCGCAAGAGAAAACAGATCACGTTTTCTTAGTCTGTCTTCACATGAATTATCTCGCATTTCCTCAAGCAGCTTTGTGAAACTTTTCTCAACCTTCTCAAGTATCTTCACGTCTTTTGCCATATGCGGTCTCCAAGCTTGCACACAGTATTCCAGATGTGGCCTAACATAAACTTTATAAAGCGGCAACAACACCTCCGGGCTCCTTGACGCGAATGTTTTCCTCAGCATATACAGTGCTCTATTACCTTTCTGCGCCGCCTCTATACACTGTTTGGAAACTTTGAAGTTCCCCTCCGTGAGCACTCCCAGGTCCTTAGTTCTTTCTACCCTCCTAAGCTCTCTCTCCTCCCCCTCCTTGCCAAGATACCTGACCAACCCTAGCTGTTCCCTAGCAAGCAGCTGATTACACTTGTCTACGTTCAAGGGTAGGTGCCATTCACTTGACCACTTCTGAACAGTATTCAAGTCGTCCTGCATGCTGGTGTTGTCAGGATTTCCTACAACCTTCACATCATCAGCGAAGATGTAGCAGGGACATTTCAGGTTTTTGGTGAGATCATTGATGAACATTAAAAATAGTAGTGGTCCAAGTACTTCTCCTTGAAGTACCCCACTAACTACTGCACCTCCTGTGGACCTTTTCTCTGTTATCTTTACATGGAAGGTGCGACTTCTCAAGAAGTCCTGTATCCATCCTACCAGTCTTGAAGGAAGACTAAAGGTCCTTAATTTGAGGACCAGCAATCGGTGGTTCACAGAACCAAATGCCTTCCTGAAGTCCAAGTAGCAAACCTCAACTTTCTCTCCCCTATCTAGCCTCTCTGTGATCTCATTGAGGAAGTAAATCAGGTTGATGTGACACGACCTATGCTTCACAAACCCATGTTGGTCTGCAGAGAGAAGCCTATTTTCAGTAAGGTGTCTTACAATCCTATCTTTAATAATTCTTTCCAACAGTTTCAGGACAACTGATGTGAGACTTACTGGTCGATAATTGCCCACTTCGTGCTTCTTACCCCCCTTATGGATGGGTATAACCCCTGCCTTCTTCCAGTCATCTGGGATGATGGCCTTCTGTAAGGTAAGATTAAACAGCACGGTGAGAGGCTCCTGTAAATCATCACTGAGAGATCTTAGTATCCTTGAATGGATACAGTCCGGCCCTATCGCCTCATTCAAGTCTAGCCTATCCAATCTATCCTTAACGCCCTGCTCTTTTATTTCAACTTCCTCCATTATTGACCCTCTTTCGGTCTCTATGCTGAGTTTCACTGTGGTAGATCCAGAGTCCGGAATATGTACTGCCTCAAAACCGTCGGAAAACTTCTGCTTTTTGTAGTGGTGACTCGATAACATTGTCGTCAGTATCAATAATGCTACTCAGTCCTCTCCTAATGGCTCCTTTAGCCTGGACATAGCTAAAGAAGGCTTTAGGGTTCTTATTATGGTTCTTTGCGAAATTCATTTCAAACTTTTTCCTGCATGCAGTTTGTATTTCAGTATACCGTTTTCTGGCCGTCTTATACTGACAATACCTGATGTACCCCAGACCGGAACAAGGAAGATGATCAATCACAGCCTGATATCAGCGGTTAATGAACATACTGTCACTTGTGATCGATGATTTGGTCCATAAGACAGGACTGTATATATACGCCTATAGTTCTGTGAGACAGACGTTTTCGGATTGTGACCATTGGACATATTGTATAAAAGTGGCCGCCTGCGTTGAATGGGAGGTGACTATTGCGTGTTTGGTTGGAACTTGGAAACCGCGCCCCCGGTTGCCACTTATTTCATTTTTATTGGCTGTTTTTCTTACACTCGGAATCCTCTTGGTAATAATTGCGAGCCTTCTTGAAAAAGGCTGGGGAGTGAGTTTCCTTTCGTACATGAATTATTGAAACTCCGATGAAATGAAAGTGAACTTAAGTGTTAGTAAAATGGGACAAGTGATAAATATAAATTGTATATATACATATATATGAATCTATATATATACACGTATTTATGCCCATGTTAACGTTCCTGTGTAAATATAAGTTTTTATATGTGTATATATTCATATATGTACTCGTATATGAAATTGTGTGATTTCTTACAAAAATTTCTTTCAGTTTCAAATATGTATATAAATATAATATATGTAAATATACATATATATTTTATATATACATAGGAAATAAATTTATATACGGGGAATCACACTACTACGTGTGTCACTTATGTACGTATGCGTTTTTTTCAATTCGGAAACTTCTGGTATATTCATATATATACACGTTAGTGTACACATGTATAACAGCGTGCATTTCGCCACCTCGATCTAAGAAGGTCAACTGCCCAATGGGAAAATTGCGTTTCGAGGTCACCCGGTGTATTATTAATTTAAATTTTCGCAGGTACGAAAGGAAAAGCGCTTTCTGAAGGCTGGTGCTGTAATGCCCAAAGCAGATACGGATTCACAGTCTAATGTTCACGTGCTGAAACGCAGAGAGGAACCTTCAAAGAAGGGACACACTCGAACAGCGAACACACGAGAAACTAGCCACTACTCTGGTTGTCCGTTATGGTCGTGGACCAACATTGGGGCAACGTGGAGACACCGGAGAACAACGTTCTTCCGAAGCAGGGTGTTCCAGCAATAGTCTTGATAAAGGGAACAACAAAAACCATCATGATCCAAAGGCCCAGTAAGCCGTGCACATGACTTACACAAACGAGAACGGTGCCAAAGACACAACAGCACGATGTTATACAGATCAAATTCAATCTGTGCTCGCCCCCTGGCTTTTACTGCGCACTACAGTACGATTATCCGAATTAGGCGCGTGACCAGCTGTTCTTTCGCTGGACGTCAATTTCGACATTATTTCAAGGCCTGATATCATTTATTTGTCAAGGCTTGTCCTCTTGCAGTTTCTCGGTCGTTGCCTTCCAATGTTGAACCTCTATTCGTCTGCACCTCAGCTTCAATTACATTTAATCTATCTACCATTAAGTGAATTGTTGATCTTGGCCTTCGGAAACTTGGTGGATTTAAGATAGAGGTTCGTTTTTCTATCATTTCAATTTTTAGATGAGACCCAATTGTGAAAATTCAGGGCTTCGGGTGGAATTGAACCAGCGACAAAATCACTATGCAGCCAGGCGGCAAGCGCTCTACCAGCTGAGCTAAAAATCCACGCCAGGAGCTCGGAACTTTTACATTTTGACCTGGTTAACCACCAGTCCCACTTTCCTATATGGAGTCCACCAAATGATCTAGGGGATCGACCGCCCCGGCAGGATTTCTAGAACAGTTCACGCTGGATTTCACCAACGCCACTGGTGAGCATTGAAATTGCATTAATAATAAGTAGTTTTGATGTTTTTTCTCGCGTATTAGCGGCATATTAATAAGAAATATGCCTTCACAGTCGTCTTCTTTGGTTCCAAACCGATTGCTCAGCGAACTTACAGTTTGCAGACAGTCAACACACTCCTGACGCGACTTTTTCAAATCCAGCCTATCGATAGACGACAGGATTACACCGAACGAAGCAGTAGGAAAGGTTAGACACTCGGGGCTGACCCAATGTGAATCGTCACATGAGATTAACTGTTCTAGTTTAATACAATTATCGCACCCGCAGTAGGACGCAAATCAGTGTAATGATCCGCCTAACGGAAGCAGTAGACATATACCAAGTTCCCCAGAAAGCTCGGCTCGGGGATATTTCGGACATAGAATATCCATTTTCCACATAACCTCAGTTGAACCTATCAATACAAACTAGAAGAACTTTCAAAGAGGAATTTACCGTCTGTCAGAAACAAGCTCTTCGATGTTTCTGGTGTCGATTTTGTTGGGATCTGTTGCATCATTTTGGAGATTAGTGCGCTTTGCATGATAAGATTTGAAAGGTGGCCCTAGGTTTCAGTATTCTCCATAAAAATAAACCGCATTAACCATTCTCATTCCTACACCATCCACTTCAACCGTTTCCATCGCTCTCATTCAGCTTGAGCTCTGTACATTTCCAAATGTCAAAATAGGATGGTCTCCTCCTATGTTGTTTCGTGCGTAGCTTGCAATTCTTCTCATCGCTCGAAGCGCGAACAAGCGTTTTGCTCCGACCCAACCAATAACCATTTGTCTGAGTGAGACCAATTCTATTACACCGTCCCCCGTTACTGAGCGGTGTCTAGTGTAGTGGACTGATAGATCAAATGATAAAAATGACCAAATTACGGTAAAATTGAAGAAGATTTGTAACGATGACAGATGGGCTCGGAAGGTAAGCGTACAAATTAAACGAAAAACGTATCAGTAAAACAGGAACGACACACTGACAAGGCAAGATCCGCTGGATTGAATGGATCACCACAAGAAAAAAAGACAGCGCCAGAGATGAGGTTCACTAGACGATCGATAGATAATTCCACAAGCAACGCAAGATGATGAAAGTTAAGTGTCGATAGATCAACTAATACGTGGAGCTAAAATATTTTATCGTCCGATCACTTCATCAGCTCAAAAATCCGCACACATGAAGAAAACTGAGACGATGCGCAGTGACTCCCATTTATTTGTGTTGACGATTCAATTCAACCAGTGAAGGTGATGGTTTCACACAAGTCTACAGATGGAGGTAGCAAAACGATATATACAAAATGTACGAAAGTGAAATATAAAATACAACTGTGAATTATGGACACTACACTAATTGTCGAATTTGTTGTACGGCATATTCTTCAGTCAACTTCTGATAAATGTTTACATTAAAGGTGAGATTCAAATCTCATGCGCATTGATGCAATTAGTATCGTATAAAATCCGGTATTTACAGGCACCTTACCATTAACCGTTTCGAAGATAGATAATCTTCTCTTTCATTGGATATTGAGGAACGCGTTTATTGGATCAACAGATTACGCGTAAATCGATGTGAACTTGAATCGTTTGTTAACGGTTAGAGAAAAAACTTTGGTAAACATGCAGCCTAAACTCGCATCATATAAGAGCGTTTCAAGCACTTTGAATACGTTTTTGAAGTCAGCGGTTAGCCTGTGATCATCATAAATTTAACCGCGATCAACTCTGACTATATAATTTAGATTAGCTGCTTTTCAACTCAAGGAAATGGAACCTTGTTCTAACAACTGGGCAACCAACATTCCCAAGAGGCTATCAAGCTGTCCTGCATCTTCACATAAAGCAGGAGTCCACCAGGTCCATGGGAGCCATCATCATGGTTACGCAGTTTGGCCATTACAGATATACCAGAGGTGTCCGCCTAGCACATACAATCGGGAAGAAAGAGGACAAGAAAAGTTCTCAACAATATGAAAGAAAAAGTGTGAAATCCTTCGTGGTGTTCAGTTGGAACAATCGCAGATTCAGCGTCAGTACTGGCAAGTCCTCGTAGACCAGTCAGCGTGGAAACACTCAGTTTTGCTGTGCGAGTATAAGACATGAAATGGAATAGACTTTTAGGACTGAAAACAAACTAATTTGTGAACTGTTGCCACTTGTGGAGGTTGTTATCCAGAAAAACAGTTGCCCATGAACCTCGAGTGCAAGCATAGGAAGCACTGGCAGATTCTGTCGTAGGTGTCTCAAAGGTTTTCTGGCCTTCCATGTACCACAGATAAGCTTGATTGTGCAACAGAAGGTTGACAAAGAGCCTTCCAAAGTCGGCCGTGGATGAAGTGTACTAACTTCCCTAGCACGCTGAGGTGCCCTGAGAGCTTTAGATGCAAATCATCAAGGGACCAAGACGAGTCTGGGCTTTCCCAAGTCAAAGACACGAAATAAAATCGGAAACGTTTAGTCAGTCCTGGCAGTTTGAGATTCTCCACCCAGTTATGCGTGATCGACTATTCTCATAAAGCTTTTCTAGACGGCCATATTGCTAGAACTGTCTCAAATCTGTAAAGCGTTGAAAGAAAGTAGTTCAAATGATCAACATTTGCATGGTACTACCGAGAAAATTACACCAAAAATGCTCTTTCACGATAATTATGAATTAATGGAAAAATTAGCTTATCCAGAACAAAAGGCTATAAAACCAGAAAAAGTAAAAGCGGTCTCACAAGCTGATCACCAGTAAACGGGAAGTTAGTTCATTGAGGCAGACAGCTGATTGTGAGGTTGAGAGTCTCAATCAGGGCGGAACAAGAATGCTTGAGCTAATAGGCAATGAGATTCATAAAACTGGCGAAAGCAGCCAGGGTGTAAACTTCATTGAAATTTTTCACAGACAAGCCAAAGATGCTTCAGTGAAAATTCACCGGGGATAGAACGACAAGCGTGTCTGAAATCCTCAATAAATTAAGCATTCTGCACTCACTTGACCGAAGTTTTTCCAATATGTGCTAACTGGGTAGACGAGTTTGGTACTTCAGAGGAGGTTATATCTGATGACAACGTGTTCCTTCAATCCTGCGATAGCGGCTGCTTCTGATATACTGGCTATGAAGGCTGCAGCGACAAGAACGTAATCCGGCAGAGGTTGGACTTGGTCAGTTTGGTACCTTGTGTAAACACAGCTGTGCTTCAGTGGGCCTAAGATGTTTCTGAGGAAAATAGTGTTGCCGTGGCCGACTTCTAAGAGCCCGCGTATTAGCCTGCACGGAATATGACTTCAGACCAGTTAATCTGTCATCACACGTGCATGAGAATGTCGAGCCCGTCACTCCTTCTGACCCGGTGATGGATGATGCATCTCAAATGGGATCAAAAAGCGGAGGACGATAGAGTGCACTAACTGCATACTTGTCCGAGGTAGTGACTTTCGTGGGAGACCGGACAGATGCCGATGTTGGGGATACTACAGTAGTTGTAGACTGTACAACACTTGTTGAGACGTTAGCATACAGTGACAGGCCACCACATTTGCTAAAGTACCGCCGACACGAAGCAGAATCATGTCCTTAATCCCAAACTTGGAACCTAAATGCGACACAGAGAGCCAGGTTTCACCAACCTTAATTATAAATTAATTAACGACCAACGGAGTTGTTTTGGTTCACCCAGTTTATCAGGCAAGCTCTATGCACCTGTGTGCAACCAGTTAAAACAGTTAGCCACGAAGCAATGTGCGGGAACCCTAACATGTAAACTGGACTCTGTGTCTATTTGGTAGCCGCTCGCTTCATCGCTGAATCCGTTGCTGTCTGCTGAAAAATATACTTTCTTTTTCGGCCCACCTTCGGGGCTTGATACTCGAAGATACGTAAATGGGACTAGAAAACGTCCGAGGCGCCTTGATTATGGTTTCTCGCGTTCCTATTCAACTCGATACAAAGAAAAGATATTGCTCCAATGAAGAGGCGACGTCAATATCGGTAACGTTTAGAGATATTGGACAATATATTCTAGGAAGTGAACATAACTTTTAAAAGTCGCGAGCGCATGCGATCCAAATTATCTGAGAGACTTGTTGAGCTGCCGTATTACCCAATCCCAGGACAGATACGAGCAAACCCTATTATTTTAAGTCTCGTTTGCTGGCTCTGGCGGGTCTCCCAGGACACCTCACACTACAGTGTTCTGTGACCAATCGATAAAATGTATTCCCTTAATTGTTTTTGCCTTCGGGCTTTGCCCTGTGCATATCTATGCAAAAGAAGATACTAGTGTGTGGTTGAAGCTTGTAGGATATCGGAACAGTGAACTGAGTTACCACCAACACTTTTAGCACCCTGCAAGCAGGCAGGGGCTTGTCAGCGTGCTGCTCGTTAACAGGGTGAAAACGAACTCTGGTCCGTTTCTATTTTGGAATGAAAGACCTCCAAAAGTTCTTGACCACACTTGTTTGTTAGATTAATTGATCCTTCTGGATATCTTGGAAGGTCCTCTGTGATTATGGTCATAAGGGGCTGGACATTTTGGCTAGTAGCAATCGCAATGGCCGGAACCCTTCGACACCCTTTGAGGGAGTCGGCGGCAGAGAGAGAGCCGACTGAGTGCTTAACAGTCGCACACCCGGTCCTGTCAACGTGGAAAGGCTGGTGAATAGTTAACTGGTCGGTGGACAAAGCGTCTGTTATTTTTATGGTACTGATATTGATGGCATCGCTGATTTACCGGAAAAAACTACGTGAATCGCGAACCAACTTACTGTGATCCAATTCATTTGAAATAGAAATCTGACAGGACTGCGTGCAGTCCTAAACGTGACAAGTGACACCACCGGCGACTGGTAAAGCAGCACGCTGTCGCCTACCAGGAGTATAATAATAATGGTATATTTCTTAACGCATCTGTGGAAAACAAGCTCAGATGAGCGTGGTTAATGTACATATTGTATTGCGATACGCATAAATGCACAGCATAAACAGTCAATAATTGTACAATACACCAATTAGGTGAATAAATTAACAAAACAGATATAATAGTAGAGAAAAATTCCAGTTCATGAAGAAGCATTTCCGTCGCCTGCTTCTAAAAAGAGAGTTCTGACGTTCGTCAGTATTCGATAAAATAAATGCTGAATAGTTGCATCAATTTTCACTTCACAAGGTAAGCACTGCCAAATGGAGAAAAGGATGGAGAAAAGGAATAGTCCAAGAATTTCGTCATTATTTGATGTAGATGGATCCGGAAATATATAGACAATTTTGTCCAGATGAGGGGAGATAGGATGGTCTACTCTTTTGTTAAGAAATGAACGGCCTTCTGGGCTGGATTCGTTCTTTCCTGCAAATTGACCGAATTTCGCAGACCTCACGAATTGTCTAAACAATACTGGATTTTGATTGCACGGAAGTTATGGAATGTTGTATGGCGTTAGATTTAGTAGTGGAATCACGGGTGAACAACAAAGTTGCGTGATAATCGGAAGAACATAACCTGACCATTTGAAGTTTGGCGAATAACGGAATATGTGATTTTCTGGCCTAACCTTTTACATAAATATCATACTTTTGGGTTGGTTAATAAAATATACACCACTAGTAAACCGCTGTTATCTTGTGAGTTCAACAGAGATCGATTAACAGCTTCTTAAAGCAGGGACCATGATTCAGTCAATTCTGTGCAGTTGGAACTGAGATATATTCAAAGGGACCCGCAGTTTCGTACAGTAGCTCAAATGGTACCACACCTCAAAAAGCACGGTATCCTAATTTATCTCTTAAAATGGAGTTTTACTAGGACTTCAGAAACATGAAGTATTTCCTCAAGAACACCCGCACAGAATTTAGTTCAGCGTTACAAATAGCCGGATGCCAGTGGTGAACGCTGGGATGAAAAGTGAGGCGGCAATTGCCATAGTTGTCTTAGCATTTAGAAAAGCGGCTTTTGTTACAAATATGTTGAAATTGCTGGAAGTAATCACATGTGGCACCCTTGTTATTCACTCGTGTGCCAATGGTCTCTTTCTATACCGTACATCAAGGTTTGTTTTGAGAGGATAGTCCGCTCTTCCAACCTTTGCCGTACGTCCGTTTTTGATGAATCGCTTTCTTCTACGAACTATTCTTCAGTTTTTAAATGTGAATGTGTATAAAAAGGAATGCGGTAACTTGAAATCGTAAACCCACGACACCAGATCAACCGTCATGGTGAATCAGTACTATTATATTGCAGCCATTTACGAATGCAGTCACCAGCGGCATCAAACCGCGGAAATGCCTGGTCGTTGAAGAACTGCTAGCATTCCACTGGTACCAAAACGGGCATCGACATTTCTTCTGATTGAATATACTTTCACAGCGTTGAAATTCTTGAAAAATTTCACCTTTAGCCCAATGTTCTGGATCAACCAGAATGATCCACATCAGTTAGCATATAACAAGTCTCGGCCCGCTGCAGACGTACTGACTTGTCTTTTTCACTCAATAATCTCTCCTACCAGGTGCCAAATGTAGGAGGGTCCGTTAGTGTATCCATGTGCAAAGATACTTGCGGCGTTTCTGAAGTAATTTGTTTCGTTTTGTTTCCACTCAAGTGTGCATGTGCGCATGTTAGTTGGAACTTGTAAATCGAAAAAATGCACCTTTTCCGAAGGGCCGCAGTATGTTCGTTCTCCATCGTTCCTATGCTTTTTCTATGAAAATTTTCAGAGAGTTGATGGTCGACGGAACCTATTAACCATTTCAGCGCAATTCCGGATTTACCAGTAGCCATAATTACCTCCGCCGTGTAATGGAATTCCCCCAGAGTGGGGGAACAAATCAAATCGACTGAAGATACCACCATCTAGCGTGACCAGACACTGAACCTGGGAACCTTCAGAAACTAGTGTGAATTGGTTCGCTTAACAATCGCACCGTATTTTTAGTGGATAAGTGGGTATGCACTAGACCAGTGTCCACTAGCATTATAAAACGCCCTTCCTGAAGAGCAATCGTAACGTAATCCCAACAGCCATCGTACTAAAGAATTAAGCGGGGTTTGAAAACGAAAAGATAGAGAGTAGAAGCGCGAGATGGGCTATAGCCCACACAGCGGTATTCAAAAGCGTGCCGAACGAAAAGTGCGTAGAAATTTCGAATGCGTTTAACCACGTTCGAATAGGTTCGGGTTAAACGGCCTTGAAGAATGCAATAAAAGATGAGTCGTTAGGAAAGGGACAGGCGTTCGCTGCGTGTAATTAGTTACACGACAGACGAAAGTGGCACTGAGTTCATATCCGACCTCCTATAGCAGGTGCATGCAGAATCATGCGTACAGAAAAACAAGCGGGAAAACACAGTTGCAGGCTGGATCCTTAGAGAAGCCATACGGTCGCTGGTCAATAAATATAATTTTTTCACCCATACAGTGCCCCTAGATCTGCCACATATTCATGTACGATGCTAAACACGCACTGTTCAGACCGTGAGAAAATATAAAATTGAAGCTTATGGTGACTTCAATAAAATCACCTTCTATATATCTGTACTTATAACACACACGGGAAAAAAGAATATAGTTTACATACGCTTTCCCCAAATATTAAAGATATGCCCATTCGTGGTAACTTATTCACCTTGGTGAGACATCGGGCTATACTTAATGGTGGTCGGTATTTTCGTGATGCTAGTTCCGAGGTTCGTTTAGTGCCGCGGAGTAGACCAGTCAGAGGTTGCCTAAGCTTGGCGCAGTTGGGAATAACTCGTCGATAGTAATTCATAAGTCTATTGAAGCGGCGGAGCTTGGGAATTGTGTCGGGAAGCTGACACGGTCGAATAGCCTCGACCTTGGAATCGAGCGGTTTAATCCCTTCTGCTGAGATGCTGTGGCCTAAAAAATCCAACGAGGCTTGACCGAGTTCGTACTTAGCTCCGTTGACGATAAGGCCATATGATACTAGACGCTGAAATAACGTCCATAGGTGGATGATATGCTCTTCCGGTGAAGTGCTAGCCACGAGGATGTCGTCTATGTATGCATAAACGAAGTCCAATCCACGGGCGACTTCATTAATCAGACGTTGGAACGTCTGTGCAGCGTTACGAAGACCGAAAGGCATGCGCACAAACGCGAACAGACCGAATAAAGTGGTAATTGCCGTCTGGGGTATATCTTCTTATGCTACCGGTATCTGGTGGTAAGCGTAAACGAGGTAGATCTTACTTAAAATTGTTTTACCTGCAAGGCCGGTAGTTAGATCGTGGATATGTGGCGCAGGGTACCTATCTGAAACAGTGGCACACGATAATCTCCGCAAGGACGCCAATCGCCTTCTGTCTTCTTTGGCACCACGTGCAGAGGAGATGCCCATGGACTATCGGAGGGGCGAATTATACCCATATCCAGTATGTGTTGAAATTCTGCACGAGCGATGCCCAGATTGTCTGGTGCTAATCTTTGCGTTAGCTGAAAAACTGCTGCGCCTTTCGTTTTGATGTGATGTACCACGTCCGTAGCGACGAAGAGTGGCTCGTTAGATGGACGGATCAACTCCAGGAATTCACGCAATATCACTCGGTATCGATCATCACCGCTTGGTTCAGCAAGCAGTGAGCTGAGGACAGTCGTCAGGAAAGTGATCCCTATAATGGCTATACTCGTTAAAGGGTCTGTGTCGACAACTAACTTCAAGAAATCCATGCCCAAAATGGCATCTGGTGCATCCGCCATAATGAACACCCAACGGAAAGCACGCCGTATGCCCATATCCAACGTAAGGAAGCGTGTGCCAAAAGTGCGTGTTGGGGTTCCATTGGCGGCCTGTAGCTTGAAGGGCGTCGAACGAGGCGTGTTCTCTTTTCTAGGTGGTATGACACTGACTCGAGCCCCGGTGTCTAATAGAAAACGCAACCTAGAATTTCTATCGTGTATAAAACTAGGCGGCCAGGAGTAGGACTGCCAGCAACAGTCGTCGCCATTACTTGCTGGCACTCACGTTTCTAGAAGCGGTCAAAAAAGTGCACGGCTTGATGCACTTCCGTGCCTTGGTCCCGAATCTATGGTGATACCAGCAGAATCCAGTTCTTGAGCGCGACCTGAAACGGCTACGTCCTCTGGAATCGAGGCGAGAGCGAGAAGTTTTAAGAGCCTGGATTTCCATACAAAGTTCTTTCACTTTTGCTGCTAAGTCGGCGGTTATGTTGTCTGTGTGTACCTCTACCTGATGCGTTCTGCTGGAAAGATGTTTGATGACCGGGTCCGCCGATTTGGCCAAATCATCCAAGGAACTCGTCGACATGAATGGAGAGATAATTGCTTGCACAAAGTCGAGCAGTTTCTGCATCCAGAGGTAACGTATAAGCATGTCATCAATCTTATCATTCTGTCCCACCTGCCTCAACTGCCGAAGCAACTGAGATGGAGTAATATCTCCTAGCTGCAAGTTGCTAAAAACCTGCCTAAGTCGTTTTTCCTCTGATACGACGACATGTACTAAGAATGCGCTCTTTAGTGCGTCGTAAGGTTTGGTCTGAGGTGGTCTAAACACTAAGTCTCTGACATAAGGTGCGACCGACAGTGGCAACGCGGTAGCCAAGTATGTGAACTTGGCAGACTGCCTAGTGGTGAGGGCTAACTGGATTTGCAGCTCTAGCTGCGCTAGCCAGTATTCTGGGTCGTCTTGGACATAATCAGGAACAAAAAAACTCAGGGTGTTTTCCTTCGCATCAACTATGGCAAGCTCCGACTTGGGGACTGAAATATTCGACTGCATCGTTTAAATACACACACAGGATATTAAGCAAATATAAGGGCTTAGATACTAATGGAATCAGGGCACGAAAATCACTGCTATGTATACAGGTCTATAAAGGTACAAATACGGAAAGAAAAAAAGGAACCTAGACGTTATAACGTATATAAATGGTTGCAATAAATAATATAAAGCAATAAAAAATTAATGGAACGGGCCAACCAGTTTCGTGATGCTAGTTCCGAGGTTCGTACACCCAAGATTTCCCCAGCCTTATATTAACACGGATCGGAAGTCGCAGTGAGAAGACGGTGAATCTGCAATCAAACTTTATTTATTTATTTACTCACCGTTCGCAAGCGGACTTCAACGCAACGAATTAGGGCGCTAGGAAGCTGGACTTGAGAGAACCTTCAGCACAACCGCACGGTAGCCGCCAGAGAGGACGAATATCAACGGAAAGTCCGGTTGACCTTCAGGATTCAAACAAGTGTCGGCATGGTTGGGCGGCGTTCCCAACGTTAGTAGCTAAAACATTGTTATCCGAGTCAATGTAGCCCAAAATTGTAAAGATGGCGCGGATTCCTTACACAGCTACGAGTGAAACTACGATACATACGCCAACATACTAACTTTTGATGCTAGTGGTCTGTAGTAAGTTTACATTCACAAGGTAATGTGAACCAGGGCGGTGGTATTGGCAAGGCAACACTCACGTCACAGGGAGTTTAGGATTTTGGGGACGTCAAAGGTGATCTCACTACAGTATTCATGCATTAATTGACTAGCAAACAGAAACACTCCACAGAAGGTTGGGGAAAAATATTCCCAACGTTTACATTTTGTAACCACATTTAAACCTCCATTCAGAGCTCGTGATGTCTCTCCTGCATCACACCCTCATCGTTGACCGATAGCAACGATTGTGTGCTGTGAAATACAGAATTTACTTGAAACATGGACCAGATAAAAGAAAATGACGTGAAAACACTGTGTGGAGCTTACATTATCACGTGATAATCATTAAAGAAGTAGCTACTGATTACCCAATTATAGCAGAATATTATAACATATGCTTGCCAGTGAAATGGACTATTATATTTGAAACTAATGTAGTTTGAACTCAGAATTGCTATCGCGTAAATATTGTCTAAAAAACAATACACATATATTATTCGTCCTTACGAATGTGATCAATCCTGTAGTGATTTGATAAATCAGATGATAGAAATGACCAAAATTTGGTAACACCACAGAAGACTTGTAAGGATGACAGATGGGCTCGAAAGGTAAGCGTACAAATTAAACGAAAAACGTATCAGTAAAACAGGAACGACTCACTGACAAGGCAAGATCCGCTGGATTGAATGGATCACCACAAGAAAAAAAGACAGCGCCAGAGATGAAGTTCATTAGACGATCGATAGATAATTCCACAAGCAACGCAAGATGATGAAAGTTAAGTGTCGATAGATCAGCCAATAAGTGGAGCTAAAATATTTTATCGTCCGATCACTTCGTCAGCTCAAAAATCCGCACACATGAAGAAAACTGAGACGATGCGCAGTGACTCCCATTTATTCGTGTTGACGACTCGATTCAACAGGTGAAGGTGATGCTTTCACGTAAGTGTACAGATGAAGGTGACAAAACGGTATATACGAAGGTGTACAAAATAAACTATAACACAACTTTGAATTATGTCCACTACAGTGCTCCCCCACCAGAGCGCTTGTGGGTGAAACACACAATGAAAGAACGGCAGCGAAGTGAAAACAAACCAAACGCTCGAAAGTCACATCACGCACTGTAATCTGTCAGGTGTTTTGGTCAGTGTGCAGACCACCCTCAACGTGTGGTGCGTTGTTCAAGAGAACAAGGGGACTGGGCTGCAGGTGGAGGTGCTACTGTTGGGAGTGAGGAGGGGTTGCTTTCAGTCAACATCGGGTAAGGTGTGTCAATATCCTTCTCTGTGTATGCTGGTTTTAATTGATCAATGGTTGCGGATTCACTTCGTCCGGACTAGTCAATAATAAAGAAATTTTCGTCGAGCTTAACCACCTTGAAGGGACCGAGGTACAGTGGTTGGAATGGTTTCCTGTTGGCGTCTTGGCGCATAAACACAAATTCACAAGTGAGCAAATTTAGAAATGTTTGCTCCCTGCGCCAATGTTGACGGGTCGGTGTGGATCGAAGGTCGGACGTGTGTTGTCGTAAAAGTGAAATGTAATCCGTACCTGGATCCGAATGAGCCGTGGGTTGAATCAATCCTCCTGAGAGGTGCACGTTGGTACCGTAAATTAATTCAGAGGTAGTACAGCTGATGTCCTCCTTAACGGTAGACCGGATCCCAAGGAGAATTAGTGATAGGCATTCGCTCTACCTCGTTGTGTTCGACTGCGGGGTTATCGAGACTTTCAGTTGTCGGTGAAAACGCTCCACTAGACCGTTATCACAAGGATGGTATGCCGTCGTTTAAATGTGCGAACAACCCAGTAACTCGTTGAGGTTGCGAAAAAGAGAAGACTGGAACTGGGTGTCTCGATCCGCAATGATTGTGGATGGTACACCAAAATTAGCGACCCAATTTTCCAAGAAGGTTTCAGCGTCTGTCCCCGCTGAAACATCTCTAGTGGGCATAGCCGCAGGTCAACAGGTGTAACGGTCGATTGTGGTCAGTTGTGCGCACAATCCTTGGAGGGAGGTAGTGGGCCAACGGTTTCAAGGTGCACCTGGCAGAACCAGGCGTCTGGATGGAAGAATGTGCCAGGCGTGGTGACCGTATGCTTTTGCACCTCAATTATTTGGCAATGTATACATTGTTGTGACCAGAGGCAAACAGCTTTGTTCATGGAGGATCAAACAAAGCGCTGTGCAATAAACTTTAATGCGCCGCATTTTCCGGGGTGAAGTAAATTAAGTAACTGATTAAAGACAGCACGACGGTACGAAAGTGGGACAAAAGGTCTAGGTTTACACGTTGAAGTATCGCGCAGAATGTCACCAACTTGTGTCGACAGAGAAATGGTGAACAATTTCAAGGAATTACGGATGGAAACGTCCTTCATTTCCTCACTGCGCTGCTGGGCAGTAGCCATTTTAGGTAAGTCAAAGGAAGGTGACGATTGGACTGAGTTGACATCAGGACGTGATAAGACATCAGTAACAATGTTAGCGTCACCTCGTAGGTGTCGGATGTCCGTGCTAAATTAAGAGATATAGTCCAGATGTCTGATTTCACGCAAGAAGTATCGGTCGGGTTTGGCGTGTAAAGCAAATGTCACAGGTTTGTGGTCTGTCTGCACGACAAAGTGTCGGCCCTCCAAAAGATGCAGAAAGTTACGGATCGCCAAATAACTTGCCAGCAGTTCACGTCCAAAGGTGCTGTACTTGGTCTGTGTTTGTTGAAGCTTCCGGGAGAAAAAGGCTAAGAGTTGTTGTTTGCCAATTTTGGATTGTTCTTAGACTGCGCCGACGGCAGCATCTGACGCATCCGTGGTGAGAAAGAGACGGGCATTTGGATCGCAACTGACGAAGCATAGTTTGGTGGCGTGACATAGGGCTTCCTTTGTCACTGAGAACGCTGTCTTGGCTTCGGGTGGGAACTCAAGTGACTTACATTCAGAGTCACCCAGGTATGTCAGAGGTTCTTAAATGTCCGCGCAATGAGGGATGAAACGTCGATAGCAGTTAAGTATGCCGAAAAATCGTCGGAGCTGTGTCACCATAAGTGGATTCGGAAAAGTCGAGATAGACTCAACTTTATCTGGCAAAGGGTATGATGTCAATTTTAGTCAATGCGATGTCCCAGGAAATTCAATGAATCAACTCCGGAGGCACACTTGTCAATGTTGATTTTAATATCATACTGCGTGAAACGCTCGGAAACAGTACGAAGATTGGAGAAGTGCTCCTCGTTTGAGCGGCTAGCGATCAAAACATCGTCGATGTAGAAGTACGCGAAAGGGAGTCTGCGTAATACTTCGTCCTTAAATCGCTGAAATGTTTGATCCGCATTATGGAGCCCGAAGGGCATTCTTGTGAACTCAAAAAGTCCAAAGGATGTTGTAAGGGCTCTTTCCGGAGTGTCTTCTTCCGCAACCAGGATGTGATAATAGGCCTGTACTAGGTTCAATTTAGAGAAAACAGTAGCACCAGCGAGTCCTAAAGAAAGGTCATAGATATGTGGTACAAAGCACCTGTCCGGGATTGTGCAGTTGTTGAGAGCACGGTAATCATTGCAGGGTCGTCAATCGCCCGGAGACTTTTTGGGTACCATGTGTAGTTGTGTCGCCCAAGAGCTGTTTAAAGGTCGAATTATGCCTAGATAAAGCATATGTTCGAATTCAGCGCTGGCCATTTTGAGTTTATCCGGTTGTTAACGGCGTGGACGAGCAAAAATCGGAGGACCGCGTGTTATAATGTGGTGTTCCGCATTGTGCTTAACCGTCTCCGTACATGAGCACGGCCGAGTTAACGAAGAAAATTCTTTCAACAGTGCTGCAAAAGACGGTGTTGATGAAAGAGCAGGTCGGATGCAGATTGATGCGATCATCGATAGGAACCGTTTACTGTGCATGCGGTAATGTTGTCAATTAGCCTACACCTATTGGCATCAAAGTAAAGGTTGAAACATGCCAGGAAGTCGGCACCGAATACTGGCATTTAAAAGCTGGAAAGCAGGGAGATCATTTGAAATCATCACCAGGGACTGGGAGCGACAGTGAGAGAGCGTTCTCCGAAAGTTTCGATGCGCCTCTAATTTGCCGCCTGTAAAGTGTACTGGCCAGACTGAAGTCGATCATTTGGTTGTGGTGGAGTGACTCCGAGCTCGACTCTAGTATCGATAAGGAACTGCAAGCCGGTCGACCGATCTCTGATGAAAAATAGGCGACTAGTACCTGCTGAGCCGGTAACAGTCACCGCCGTCACTGGCTGGCTTGCCGTTCTGATGGTGGCGCGTGGCGAGTTTGAAATGTGCACGGCGGGGTGCACTGCTTTGCTTTGTGTCGAAAGTCTCGGCGGTGCCAACATCACCTTGATGGACTGCGGGAGTTAGATCGTGCACGGCTTCTGGGTGGATGCTTCACCTCATTAATCTGCATAGCCAAACTGTCCATACGATGGCACATTTACTCTTGCAAAAGTTTTAGGCCATCGCCATTGGTTGAGAATGAAGAGGAGGACGTAGGGACAGCTATGGTTGAGGCGCTCACCGGTTGTGAATGAAAGGCTTCCGATACACCGTCCACAAGGGCTGCCAATTTGTCGATTGAGCAATCTTCATCCGTGGCAGCTAAAATGTGCTGCACCGCAGGCGGCAGCTTTTCCACCCACAACTGATTCAAGATGGCGTCATCGAGCTTGCGCGAGCACAAAAGGCCTCTCATGTAACGTAACCCCTAGGATGGGGGCCGGTCGCCTAGGTCGACTGAGTTGAACAAGGCATGTAGCAGTTTAGCTTCTGACTTCCCAGTCCGTTATATGGTGGCATCTTCCAAAAGAGTATAAGAAAATCTGACTGGACTGATTCCAGCAAATCTTCTACTTTTGCCGCAACATCAAGGGAGAGATATTGCACCAGGCATGTGAATCGTATTTTCTCTGATGTTATCCATCTGGTGATAAAGATGGCCCTGATTTGGTGGTACAACAATCAAGGATTTCGGACGCTTTATTCGGGCAATTTTAAAGCAATATTCCGTTCGGCTTCAATGTCAGTGTCCATGGCGTCGTCAAGTATTGCTAATATCAAGAAAAAGGGTGAAGAAATTTTCGGAAAATGTGGACGAGCTCACCAATTTTGTAGTGGCTTGATCAATCAGATGATAAAAGTGACCAAAATATGGTAACGAAAAATAACTTGTAACGGTGACGGATAGGCTTGAAGGGTAAGCGTACAAATTAAACGAAAAACGTATCAGTAAAACAGGAACGACTCACTGACAAGGCAAGATCCGCTGGATTGAATGGATCACCACAAGAAAAAAAGACAGCGCCAGAGATGAAGTTCATTAGACGATCGATAGATAATTCCACAAGCAACGCAAGATGATGAAAGTTAAGTGTCGATAGATCAGCCAATAAGTGGAGCTAAAATATTTTATCGTCCGATCACTTCGTCAGCTCAAAAATCCGCACACATGAAGAAAACTGAGACGATGCGCAGTGACTCCCATTTATTCGTGTTGACGACTCGATTCAACAGGTGAAGGTGATGCTTTCACGTAAGTGTACAGATGAAGGTGACAAAACGGTATATACGAAGGTGTACAAAATGACTTATAACACATCACTGTGAATTTTGGACACTGCGCTACATTTTCTCAGCCAACACGTGAGACTGTGTTCTTCTGCTTACTTCACAGACAACTTTTACCCGAGGAAGAATTTTGCAGTCAATGTGTGCTTAAAGCCTGGTATTGATCAAGTGGTTTGCGAGAGTTTTAACCTTTGAGCTTTTCCTAGCAGTCGGCGAAGACATGCGCTGGAGGTTGTCCAATTCTTCTCCATATGTTGAAACTTTTCGCCCTCCCTAACCCAAGTTGACTTACTTTAACATTTTCTCGACGCTATTCATATAAATTGTTAGCGAATTCCCAAGAAAATGCATTTGGACGTGTAACATATAAGCCGGCCTTCTCTGCTGTGACTGTGCGTAACACTTGCGCACCAGCTTTGGAGCAACGTGAAGACACCGGGGGACAGCGTTTTTCCAAGTTTGAGGTTCCAACAACGGTCCTGTGGAAGAAAGCAACATGAACAAGCATGAGCCAAAGGTCTATTGAGCCATGCACACGGTTTACACAAACGAAAACTTAAATGGCGTCACCAGCACAGCCGCACGCCCTGTGACACCATTCAAATTTAACCCTTGAGCGCTAGCTTGTTTCGTCCGAAAGTTACAGACGTATTTTCTGGCGTGACCCTAAAATTTCTTAAACATTTTCTCCCAAATAAATTTGTAAAAGGTAAATTGATGTATCACTTCATCTTTTGAATTGAATCTGTGGAACAAGCGTACTATCCTCTCCCCTGGTGTGTGCATGGAACTCTTGTAAACTGCAACCCCTTTCTCTCTGATTAAGCTTTCTCTTGCTGACAGGCTTCATGGTTGGCTTATTATATAACTATTTATTGTTTTGCACCGCCTGTAATTATCTGGTATGTATGCGCATTTCCAGGCGTACCTATCACAAATGCGTCAATAAATTCACATATTTATTATTATATGCTTTCGGGTGCAACAATGGGAGGCAATTTGTCTGTGCTCTCAACATGTACTGCATTTCAACCGTAGTCACCTTTTTAATAAGGTTTATTCTCTTAACGCCATTGGAGGGAAACATCAAAATTTATGTTAATTAACTGGGCGTACCATGCGGTCACCACCGAACAAGAAGCAAGAGCTACTCCCAGAAGGCAGTGTTCAGAAAATCTTTAGAAAACTTTCCGTCTCAAAGTTGAGGAATCAGCGACTCACATCTGTGGAGTAGCACTGAGCTTGTTTGCAAAAACCTGGTTTACATCGTATATCCGCTGGCGATTGCCTCCTGTAACAATAAAAATAATAGTAATAATAATATAGTTCTGATTGCGGTTATGAGAAACGGGTTTGAGAGCGTGCGACCGAAGCACCTAATTTCAAACAGAACATGTAGTTACCTAATGGAGACCAATATGTCCGGCACCTTCTTTGCGTCGAACTTCAAGTTTCGCTTAATGGAACTGTCAAAGTGGGCTGACTAATTTACTAGCATTCTCCGTACCAGATTTTGAAGTGCAACTCCCAAGCGAGATGAAAAATGAGGACACCATAACTATGTTTTCCGTATTACACAATGCCTTAAAAAGTTCCATCAATATTTTTTCCAACCTCTCCTGGTTTAATAGACAGAAGCAAACGTCTACGAAAGTTTAAAACAACTGTTCAATGTTCCACTGCCTGCCCCTTTATAGTATGCGTTATTACAGAAAACATCGGAAAGGATGTACCCATGTCACCTCAACACGATTTCTGTTGAGAGGATTTCGTCAGCACTGAGTTAGGGGTCTCTCACAAGACCTAAGAGCCCTTAATGTTATACGCCTTCTGTGGCCGACGCCTCCAGCAAGCGTTGGGGCACCTCTATTGCTCAAGTTAATTGTGGACGCCAAGTTTGCGTTGGGTTTCTAATTCGGAGCCCCGTCTTGTGCTGGCTTTAGGCGTCCGTAGGGTGTCAGGGTTTATGTTCACAAGCCACGAGCCAAACGAGCATTTTAACGTGGACCACAAACTACCGCTTAGTCTTTTGCACATTCTCAGCGACTGGTACCTCTACCGCCTTTGTGATGCGTCTGTTTGGGCACCACATTTTGAACAGTGCACACAGCATCCATTGCCCCTTAGTCCTTCTAAGAAGTAAAGTAACGGAGCTGACCCCTGCGTCGTCTTCATTTCTGGCTGTCTACAAAGGTCTAGCTCTCTTGACATGAGGTACCACAATTAGCTTTTGGACACGACCGTCTAAACAACCTTGCGGCAGTCCCATGCTTGACATGCATTCCCCTTTGTCAGGCACTATCCAATTGTGTTTAATCTCCTGTTCCTGATTTTTTTACCTTGCACTGTTTGTCCTGGTCCGTCTGTTTGGGTTCAAGTGGTGGTGAACCACAGCCCACCATTTTCGTTCTGTTCGAATCAACGTCTTTTGCTACCTGTTTGTCCAACTCAGATGTGCCTTTCCAACAGTCTTACCTTGGAGTACAAATTCTTTTCGTTAACTTTCGGCCCTCATTATCACGAGCACACTCCGGTCTATCGTTTTATTTTTAGCGAAAGCTTATCAGTCTGTAAATGTTGTACTTCAAACGAAACCCGGATCTTGCCACCCACAAACACTGGCTGATGAGTGCTGGGACTACCAGTTGTGGAACGGATGTCTACCGGTTGGTGAACTTCAATAATATATATATATATATATTTCTCAACGCATTTGTAAGAAACACGCTCGGATGTGCGCTATCATGACAGATAACTACATGCGGTACAAAGCAATAAATGGATATGTAACAAGACAAACATGAAATCTGTTGACCAAAGAAGACGTAATCAGAGGGAAAATAGTCGAAGTTTACAACGTTCGATTCACATATAATGAAAGATGGTAGTTCGTCTGTTCCAGAGATTCAGTCCAAAAAATGAGATATTACATTAATTTCATACGTTCTCTTAGGTCCTACATATTGGAAGCTTCTGGCCACCTCTGACGCTGTTAAACCAGGCAAATCAGGTGATATTTCACATCCACTCAGTAGTTTTAGTGATAGCCCAGGGAAGTGTCGTTATGATATCCGATTAACTTGCTTTTCCTTAGAAGGACAAATGGTTCGACCAAGTTCTCACTGATGTAGGTGACCGAACTGTTCGTATCAAATCGCCAATTTACAATTGTCCAAAATACTGGCCGCTAGCAGTCTAGACGCTCTGACCAAATACGTTCATTTTTATTGGGGTCTTTGTTGACGAACTGGTTGCACCTATGGCTTGTGGACCGCATTCACGCACGTCCCTTACTCACTGTCATAACATAGTTTGTGCGTTAAAGTTCCGCATTTTTAGTCCTTTTGTTTGGTAGAATTATAGAATGTCTGAGCCTGCAATATGAGGTCACCTTAAACGCCGACAATCACCAGATAACAAACGCCTTCAATTATGGTTCAGACGTCTTAAAGCCGGAATTAGATTGAGAGTTCAAACCACCGCTACGTTTGTCTGACTCAACCGAACTTTTAAATTACCGTTGAATAAACAAACACATTTCAAGCCACTGATTGAGCCAGTTTATACTTCCGAAGGTAACAGACTTCACGTTCTGTTGCGTCATCAGACTCTCGGGTATATAAGAGTTTCAGACCTTCTAGAACTACTTTGTCCCACCGAGAAGCGCATTTCACAGAACGGCCAGTTTTGACGCATTCATCCGCTGCACTACGCGGGAAGTGATAAAGCAAGGTGCCCATCGCGCAAGGTGGTTTCCGTCCACTCACTTCTCCATCAAGTGAGGTGAGCTTCTGGGACAGCACATTCATTTAAAATGTTAACTCCCATTGATCTACCTCACTGATGTTAATTTGCATTAAGAGGTGTCATCGTGTACGTACGTTTTGCAATGAAGTCATGGACTTCATTGGGAAAACGTTTATGGTGTGCATCTACTCACTCGGTAGTTTCAGAGTGACAATAAAAATGACGAATTTTCTTTTTTAGGTAAGATGCGCCACTCAAGCTCGGTGTCCCCTAATACGACCGAACTGTGGCTACGCGATTCATTTTATAATCTTTGTTTCACTAGGGTTGGGTCTAGAAAGTTTTCAAGACAAATGTACGTTTTGGTAATACGCAAGTCATACGTCTTTGCTATCACAGCATTTTGTAACAGAGAACCCAATACCACTGGCCGAAAACTCACGTGCCGGTTTTCCCTGACGTTGCGCAGCAATGGTGATGCTGATATCGGCAATTACCTTCAACATGCAGTGACCTCACCCGAAAACTTGAGGCAGTTTCCGTGGAATTCGAATGCATGAAACAAGTGGCCATTCATCATACAGCAGCCAATGGACTAGACGTATCAACCTGGGGGGGCTATGGGCGTTTATAAATGCAGTATGCGGATCACCAATAACAACAGTAGATAGTTACAGCGAACTTCAGTCTTAACAAATATTTCTTCTCTCCATCTGTCTACTCACATTTACTCCAACTTGAACATCACCCACATTCGATCGCCGTCCTCGAATTCGTGGAAACCTTTTAGCACGCCTGCTTCGTAAAGCGGCGCTGGATTCGAGTTCCGCTCTTGTTAGAACTCGCATGGTGCACGTCATTTTTCAAGCCGGAATTTGCCATCCGACTCTCATGTGTGTAACACTGGCGTGTTAACCACAGCTCCATTAACCTCACGTTAGGTGTGGCCGCTCAGTCATACCCAAACATCCAACAACAACCTTGCATGAACAATGCTCAGGCTGCCCCGCTGTCTCGATTGGAGACATCGATTGCTCCGTCAACTTCACATGATAACCCAGCGAAAAGGAGCTTCTAAGTTATGACAAAATCACGGAATTCATCAAACCAACTAAGCTAATGCGAGCATGACGACTACTTTCGGCATTTTGTCAAAATCTGTTGCGCGCTATCCGTCCGATTTGCGAGACAAAGTTGCCGAATTCGGCAAACGTCGTCCTTGGCCTTTACCAGTTCACCTGGTCCTCCTCCTTTGCCCAGCTGATCTGCAGACCGTCTGAGACGTCATAACACCCCATAGTACGTTTGGCAGTGAACTGCAATCCAATGTATTCTTCACAACGTATTTTTAATAATAATAATATGTGCCTTCCACAACGCATTTGTGAGAGAAGCAAGGATGTGCACACTCATGGCAGATAATCACCGATTAATCAAAGATTGAAACAATAGCCTGCTTTATGCATAATCTCACAAAACGTGTACTCAACAACAATTCAACGAAATGTTCATCCTACGTGACATTTTTCAGCCTGCAACTGACACTCGCTTTATTATCGAACTGCCTGACATAGTAGCAGATGTTCAGTTATGATCTGATTTTGGCGTTATGATTCACGCGCGATTCACCGATTTTACACAGATAGTGCAGTGTCCAAAATCCACAGTTATGTGTTATAATTCATTTTGTACACCTTCGTATATACCGTTTTGTCACCTTCATCTGTACACTTACGTGAAACCATCATCTTCACTTGTTGAATTGAATCGTCAACACAAATAAATGGGAGTCACTGCGCATCGTCTCAGTTTTCTTCATGTGTGCGGATTTTTGAGCTGACGAAGTGATCGGACGATAAAATATTTTAGCTCCACTTATTGGCTGATCTATCGATACTCAACTTCCATCATCTTGAGTCGCGTGTGAAACTATCTGTCTTTCGCGCAGCTAACTTTATTTTTAACATCCGATTCATTAGACCACTCCATTAGTAAAACAACAACGGTTGGATCCTGAACCTTTCCAATTCTTACAGTCTACATCACTCTTTATATTTCACAGGAATCACCGGCAGTAATGTTTCCAAACCAATCCGTCGACTAAACGTCAACGTATCCTCATTCTATTGTTGAATAGTTTTCAATGCGCGTCGCAATCTTTTGCACACGAGTAAACGACCAACAATTTGTCTCACTTCCGACTGTTTCCATTCATTGAATCTTTCGTTAACTATTCAAGTTTACACCGAGTTACGCGTAATCTGTTGAGCTAAAAATGCTTTTCTCAATATCCAACGACAATCTACCTTCGAAAGTTAAAACAGAAGGCATTTTTGGTTCAACAGATTACGCGTAACTTGATGTGAACTTAAATCGTTAGCGACCGATTCACTAGTATCCGAATGTGGAAAATCCTCAGAAACTGAACAAATAATGTGCCTGTACAGAAACTTCAATAACTAGGCGCCACGCAGTAATGAGGGTCGGCAAAACGGAATTGAGCTCACTGAGACAAATGGTCATTCGTTGGGTAGGAGCAGGAAAACTGTTTGGGCGTCGAGAAATGATAACAATCGTAAGTTACTCAAGAAAAAATTTAGAAGAAAAAGGTCCAATTTTGACATTCAGAAATGCACACGACCACCAGTGAATAAAAATGAAGGTAACGGTAGCAGTTGCCGGTTAGAATTAAGATGATTAATACCTTTTAATTTTGGGGGGAAAATATACATGGGGTTACTTTTCAACACTTACCAAAAAAAGCACAGCAATCGCAAAAATGATGAAACAGACCTCAACAAAATCAACATGCTCAACCAAGTAACAGTGCCGGTGTGCGTCAATGGATAAAAACTTCTCACGTTTTGTGAGCGTTCTTAGATTTATTTTCGCACCACGGCTTCAGTCATTGGCCCAGGCGCTCGATTTTCACACACTCACGTTCAACCTCCTTGATCACTACACGATTGCACGCAAATTTTGGCAAGTGTAAATCTCAAAAGTAACTATGGTGACGTCAGCGGTGATAGGAGAATGGACATCAGAATTCTAACTTCTCACCTACATCTTGAATGCGGGTTTATATAGGCAGACATTCATCTTTAGGCCGGTACAACTATATAGGGAGTTAATAATACCATGCCATCAAAAACGGTTTGTTCAGGCGCTGTACCTACCATGGTCAAAGATCCATCGGATCGATGGCCAACCGGTGCAGTCAAACCGATGGACAAGCGTGACGTAACCGACAAATCAAGCCATCGTCAATTGACTGCCCAGTGACCCAGTTCCTCTGCGATAACTCTGATCGATATCTCGATCTAACTCTATTAACTCCCTGTATAATTATACCGGCCTGAATATGAATAATCGAAAGCCTATGTTCGCCTATATGTCTTTAATATCACTGTCGTATTGGGCATATTTCAAACCATGGGATAGATATTCGTTTTCAAGGGTTCTTGCAGATGTTCGAGCACGTCGGTCAGTATAGTCTCAACTTATTTTGTCCAACGGCTGAAAGAATAACAGTGCCTGATACATGAGTGCGCACGAAAGGTGTATTTGAACGAATAATGCACTTGCATATGTTTCGCAGCGTGACCATGTAATATTTGAAAGGTTGTCTTTAACTAATTTTTTAAAGGGTAAATTGGTACAAAATCTCACTTCACGGACCGAATCTGTGAAACGGGAGAACCATCTTCTTTCCTGGTGCGTGCATCAAACGTTTGTAAACTGTAACCCTTCACCATCTGATCCCGTGTTTGTCTTGCTGAAAGAGTTTATGGTTGTTCTAATATGGAATCATTTATTGCATTACATCGCATATAATTATCTGTTATGTTCTCGCACATCCAAGCGCATCTTCCGCGAATGCGTTAAGAAAAAATTATTATTATTATTATCACCACCATCATCATCAGAGATCCCATCTAACAAAGTATTTCGAACATATTGTGGGGGATTGTCAGGCAGGAAGCGCGAGCATTCCAGCTCTCGGCGGAATACCCCATCACAAGGGGAGGTGCGTACAAAAACCCACGGTGAGCGGATGGAGAACAGCGTGGGCGACCGGATGAGTCATCGCTCGACCGGATCGGACCAACCGGCGAGACGTAGCAGCCGGAATAGGATGGATGATCTAATTGAAGGCGTGATTATTGTTGATTTTGTTAAGGTTTGTTGCATTATTTT
>JTDE01000946.1:50245-63703 GCA_014338405.1 Paragonimus skrjabini miyazakii
GCCGTCACACCGCGTCAAGGTCCAGTCTCGTTGTGACAGACGTTTGCATCGATGAACCCATTTGATTGTAACTTTTAACCAGCGGTTTCGTTGATCACGTGGCTCTCCGAATATGTTTAGTGACTTATAGTTTCAAGTTTATTCGCAGTTGTCTTAGTTTCTCTCTGATAAGTAATTGATTGATCACCGTTTCTCAAACGCGTTAAGTTATGGCTTGGCAGTCCTGTGGCACGGTGTATTGAACGAGTTGTGAGTGTTCCTAACAGTTGGTCCAACGATCTTGAGGTTTGCGTAGGCTAATTCGTTTCGTCCTCATCAATTCCTTAAACCTCATTGCTTATCTACTAATTCCATTAGGTGATTACCATTAAACGCGTCTATCGGCGATAAATTATGTTAGTGTGCACGGTACATTCATTCCTCAACAGTTACGTGTTGTGACTCTACGGTAGACGTGCTCTTACTGTGTTCTTTAAGTTTATTCAAGATGTCTTTTCAACGCAGATAATCCAAGTCAGAGTAGATTGCCGTTGCCCTAGAGATGTATGCACCGATTTCACTTTGCAATTCCACTAGTTGTGATAACTTCCCAGGTACATTGACCAATCAATCAATCAATCATTGAACTGCATTGTCGAACAATCTGAACACTGGACTCGAGTTTCACTCTAACCAAAGCTCCACAATATTCATCCCACAGCAGAGATTTGAACTTCGGTCGCGTGTTATTGAATACCGCACCATTGACCTTACATTGGACACGACCGAGTCACTATGTTTACACTTTATATATTCATCTGTTATTGCATTTTTATCGGTTGGTCCTTAGAGCCTTACAAGTGTTATGGCCAATTGCTTAGTTAAGGTTTTTTAAAATTTGTGATTTCACTCAAACCGCAATTCAGTACTTTTTAAATAACAATAGTCCATTTAAAGTGTACACCGCTTACTCGTTACCTGACAAGATTAATGACGTGCTGAAGGAAGTGTTTTCTTATCCAGTCAGTTAGCATTTCACTTGGTCACCGTGTATGTTTCTGTGTTGATGTTTTCTGTCGAATACCTTCGTCAGTTGGCCGCACGCCACGCTCTTCAGTATTTTGCGATTAGAAAACTATCGAGTCCGTTTAGATAAACCGTTCAGCCGTCTTTTGCAGAAACGATTTTTCCCATTTGTAACAAGTAGCTCTATCCCTTCTTCTATTACATTGCGGGTGCGGAGCATATTTTTATGAAACATATTGAGTTCAGAATTCGCCTGAGCGCACAGTTTCCACAATGAGACAATTACTAACAACTACATTACGAGCGCTGCACTGTGGTTTTGATCACTATGGTTGGTATAGTAAACGCTGACAGGTATGCATCAGTAACGCTTTCTGTATACATTTCTGTCGCCTTCATAATCAACCGAACTAAAAACCAAATAGATCCCAATTAATTCGCCAATTCGTGTAATCCTTCGATAGTTGGTGTTCTTTTCAAGTGTTCAGTAAACGCGATATCTTTGTATTTTTAGGCTAGAATGTAGTAGTTCGTGAATATCGGTTGTACGTTTTGTGGTTGACTTGATGAAACATCTCTCTGCTGTTAGCCAACTCTGACATGTACACTCGGCCGGGTACGTGCATATGCGAAATGATACGAAAGCTCAACTCTCGGATTCTGGTTAGATTTGTTTGATGTGGGCGAGTTGACACATTTTCCGTGGATTTAGTGACCGATTGGGACTGGTTGACAGACGTGCATAAATAATTGCATTTAGGTCGGGGCTAGGATCTATCGTGACTGTCACTCTTCTCAACACCATATCTGCAGTAGCAAACGGGAGCGTCCTTTATCTTGGGTTGTCATGTGATTTGGTCCATCTTGAACGGTCTGTCGGCTCTTTTAACCATTTCATTTTTTTCCTACAGGCGCCCAGCAACATTTGCTTGATCATCTGACTAACAATTACGCACCCGTCTGGCTCCATTTGGCCGTAGACACATTAACCCAACCGTCGATACCACACACACATTCTACAGCCAAACTGACAGAACCGACTGCCATCAATTCGATCAATCGCATTTGTGCTCCAGCTCCAAATGCCAGTCCCCCGCTGTGCCGTAAGCTGCGTCTTTATTTATTCACTCCTTCCCTGGTGACCAAATTTATGGCTTCCGACACTACCAAAGCGGATGCACGGCAGAAAACGGCCGCGCTTAAAAACAAATCAATAGTCGCTAAATCAGGCAAGTGACTTTTCATGTAACCTGTGTTCGCTGTACTTATTAAATGTTTTTTTTCCTTCAAATATTTTCCCCAGGCTTACTTCATGTATTATGTCATTCTTATTCAGCTGACTAAACCGTGTATTTTCACATGATCATGTTATCCGCTTTACAACTCTGAGCCCACAATTCTGTGTGATTCCATATGTGTCGAGTGTATTCGATATTGAATTTTGTCACTTCCCTTCGACCCTAACTAGAGCTGTTGATGTCGTTTTATCATAAGCAGCTTCTGATTCACATGAGTCTCGCTATCGCTTAACTTACTGTTCCAACCTGAATTTACGTTCATATATAAATATTACGCTTTAAGTCTAGTTCGCTGTTTATCTGAGTATTGACAGAGAATTATGAACCCCAACTCCGATAAATGATGTGTTCATTAAGCTCTTCTTGCTTCATTCCCACAGCTGTAACTCGTGACGCCCTCCACAATCGACATACAATCAAACGTTTTCTTATTCTCGTTTGGTTTCTGGACCGACTGAAGATCAGCCGTTTAATACCGTACAACCCATGTCTGTTCCGTCTCAAATCTTTCATCAAGGTGAGGTTTCAGAGCTTGTATGCCTACTTTCATTAGACAAGCTTTGTTTACATCCCGGGCAACTGCTTTCGCTTTCGGGATGTGTACAGATGATCACAGCTTGTCCTCATCGAAACACCAACCTCTACGGAACGCTTGAACATTGCTTGTGTGAGTCACCGTTTCGGTTTGTGCAGTGCTTGAAAGTAGTTCGGGAGATCGAGTACCTCACCTTCATCACCTACGTCAGTCGCTTTTGTTCATGCTCCGTGTTAATTCTTATCCAGTTTCGTTGATCTCAGTCCGTAAATTATAGTGACGGGTGCCACTTTCATCCTCTTCTTAAAATTACAGATATACGACCAAATCACAACACTGCCACAACTGTACATGTTGTATACACGTTTGTATACTTCTAATGGTCGAATTATTATGGCGATCTACATGCAGTGTTTAGGTTTCGAAAGGCAGTATTGCATTTTACAAGCAGACGATTGTTTATAGACCTGATCGTTATTGCCCATAACCTATTGGCGATGAAAATTGCTGAAAGTTGATAGTTGGGTTTTTTTTATCACGTTGAATACGGCAATGGTTATTGATGGGATGTCCAGATCTGAATAGCAGAAGGATTACTATTGTCATCTAGGATCCCTCCTGCAGTTGCGTAACAACGGATTGAAATAAGTCTGACTTTCCCTTATCTGTGCCTGTGTTGTTAGTGATCTAGCCAGTTTGCGCACATCACGGTTGTTCGTAGTGGGACTTTATTGGGTACGTCCTTGTTCATCGATGACTGTGAAAAATGCCATCCGTCTCATCACCTCAGTTTTAAGCGAAGATTGAACGTAACAAGAACTCGTCTATAATCTGTTTCGCTCCTTTTCTTTGTGTTTCATTGAGTTTTCATTCATTCCACAGTCATCTTCCGATTCACTCCTCACGTTTGCTCGGAATTTTCTTACTGGCGAGAACCATTTGGTGCGTCATCTGTCCAACCGTGGTGTCAACGTAGAGGTTATCCAGTCGCCTTTGGATGAGTACCAGTTGACTGTGACCAATCTGGCCGTCGATCTTCGAGATGGTGTTCGGCTTGTGTAAGTATCTATAGATCTTTTACTTACATTTCCAGCCAGCCGCGGTTTAATCACCTTGTAGAGTGCGATAGACCGGTTGGGTTTGCCGTTGACGTATTGTCCATGTGTGCCCAGAAAGTATGGTATTACCGTTGGAGTCATTTGGCATATGTTTGGCCATTGTGTTAGCCAATGTGATATCGTCCTCGATGTGCGATACATAGTGGTATGTAAGGTGACTGAACAATTTTACCAAGACGATGACCTAGTAATTGTTCACAGTAGGTTCCACTGCACTATACCCTTTTACATATCTCTTTCCATTTTAGGCACAAGATTTTCCATTTCATGCAAAAGCAAATCATTTTGGTGCATTAGAATTTCCACCTTAGAATCTTGGACGTGACCGCAAGAACGCGATTGGTCCAACTAACCGGAAGAGACAACCCATCTTGATTAGAGCGCTTCGCATTGGCTACTTTGAAAGAGGAAGTAGTACGGGTTATTCAAGGGGTGTCAGCGGCCTTGCTTAATGAGAACGGGGTTAGTGGTCAAAGTGGAGCACAGATCATCTGACCCTGTCTCTAACAATTCGTCAAACTGCGGACCGTATTGGTTCCTTTGACAGGTAAAGGGGTGCGAATGGTTAGGAGTGTCTGTGGATCTCACGTCCAATAAGAGTGAGGTTTATGGTCGTGGTAGACTTCGAGTTGTAATATGAATCAGTTTGTGAGAACATTTTCATTAGTTCTCTTGTTTACCTGGCTGACGGACGCAATTACACTCGCATCAGTCCCAAAACACGCAGACATATTATCTAGGTATTCGAAAGGGGCGATGACTGGCGTATGGTTGTCCTTCTGAACGGAGTCAAGTGTAATACCGCTTACAAGTGGCTTCATGTAGATTGCATCAGTTATGAAGCACAGTCTCTCAAAGGACACGGAAGCAAGATTCCGACAGAATCTGAGATTGGCATGTTGTTGGAGTGGATTTCCGTAGACCCAACGGTTACACTGCAATTTTTGAGATTGCGTGTCAAGGCTGAGTTCGAGAAGGGGTTATCGACCACAATGATCAGTCGATACTTGAATGGCCGATGCATAACTGTCAAGAAACTGTGCCAAGTGCCCGTTGGCATGAACTCAAACGAGAATTTGGAGTTACAGCGACTGTTTGCATATCGACTGATGGAGTGTAATGCAAATTCAAAGACTATTTGCTGGATAGATGAGACCTATTTCAGTTTGTTCTGTACAAGGTCAGTGGGACGTTCACTAAAAGGAACGAGAGCATGCGTCTCTGTAACAAACAGCCGAGGCCGTAATCTCCATTTGATTGGAGCTATGACATCAAGCTCGATGATAGACTATACGACGAGGCGGGGAGCATACACCAGCAACGATTACCATGGCTAGCTACGAACCCTGCTAGATCAGACGAAGATCAGCACACCGATGTCAGGCATTGTGCTAATATGCGACAACGCACCGTGTCACACTGACTTGGAAAGTGTGTTTACTGAAGAGTTATATAATGGAGGACAATTCTTACGTTTGACACCCTATTCACCCATGTTGAAACCAACTGGGAATGTCTGGAGCATGGTGAAAGCAGGATTTAAAAGGCAACTGTAGGTGAACCACGAGACAATAATAAACGGAGATCCTCAGGGTGTGCAAAGTCAACAGGAGTGGAGAATGAGGACCGAACGAAGTTCATATTACGTTGCTACCTTGTAACGGTAGAAAAAATAAAACATTCCTGTTCGCCATGGCCGAAGTCAACCGAACAACACCACTTGCGTTATTGTGTCATTCTGACGTAACCGTTGGACTGGGAATCGTTTGGCAACAGGGCATAGACAAGATCCACTAAATGCCTTTCGTCACACAAAAACATTCATGTTTTTCTACCGTTACGAGGCAGCAACGTAATATGAACTTTGTTCGGTGACACTCCTCACCCCGTGGTCGCCAGGTTAGATTGAGAAAGAAGCCTGTATCATTACCCAGTATCATTCTTTAAATGGTGCCCTGGCAACTCGGTCTGATATTTGGTTGACCTCCTTTGGAGTTGGCATCTAAACTCAACAATAATCAACCAGAGTATGCATAAAAGTCAAGGTTGCAAACAGCTGTTTTCGGTAATTCTCATCAGGCATATACAATTACAAGCGATTAATTGGACTTATATATAAAACAGGAATATGGTTATACGCAACGTTAATAGAAACTGTGAATGACCGTCTACCCGGGTGGCGGCGGGTTTGTTTGTGTGGGTGTGTGTTGTGTTTACATGAATCATGTGACTGGTGTGTGATAACGTGTTAATCTGGTTAATGGGACAGGGGTTTACACATGGTTGGCCACGGGAGGTGTAGGGCCTCGACGAATTTCTTTTGGGCGCACAGTTGGCGGTTGTAGAGTTTGATAGCGATTGTCTCTGCCGTAGACAGGAGTCTCGCCATGACAACTCGGGAATGAACGTGGGGCACTCTGTAGATAATTTTGAACGCTCTGTCGGGCGTGATTTGGTGACCTTTGTCGATCAGATGCGACCCGATGGTACTTGAAATTGGCTTCGTTATGCCGTTCCGTGGCCATTTGGGAAGGTGCTCACGGATCCTGTCTGATAGTCGCCGAGCAGTTTCCCCAACGTAACCTGCTTGGCAACAGCAGGTGAGAGAGTAAATACAAAATGACGAAGAAAACTTAGGCAAACTATCTTTGAGTTGTGACACCCACCCCGGTCGGCTCTTGAACGAGATGATCATTCGTGCGACATTGTATGTCTTGGCCAGTGCACTTGTCAGCCTGCGACTGATCAATCCACTAGCTGCATCACCTTTAAATTTCAGACTGACAACAATCGGCTTTTTCCCTACTGTTTCCATTGCTGGCTGAGTAACTTTGCATTTCATATTCTTTTCTATAAATCTTTCGGGATGCCCATTCTGGCTCAATATCTCTCGAATTTGTTGAAATTCGTTGTCTATGGTGTCTGTCGTGCATATCCTCTTTGCTCTATCGGTTAGACAGACAATCAAATTTCACTTCTGCTTCACATTTTGTCTGAAGTTCAGAATGATGGCACAGTCTGCTTTGTACGACAATTGCAAAAAGACTTCCAGCTTTAGTACCACCATCGCTGTTTGCTGAAAGAGTTTTCTTCTGGAAAATTTGTGGATACCCGTTGCCCAAGGTTACCAGATTAATTGATATCTCTTTAATCCAGATTGTTTCCTGAGCCCAAGTCTTTTTGTTCTACTGATGGTGTGGTCTCTTTTGTGATGCCCTTGTTGAACTGCAGGTATTGGCCATTCCTAGTATACTTACAATAAACTGAGTGTCATAGTAAACTGTCGATTGTTCGAGTTGTACGAATACTGTGAAATGGTAAGCAGTCCTTACATTCATGTTCAGAGTATCTTGTGATTTTGGCACGTTGTCCGTTTGATAATGTCGGGATATCTTCGGTTTGCGTTTTGCCCTCTGTCAACATCCATACAAGACAAAATAAATGTTACATGATCTATGAAAATGTCAATCAAGACTAGCACCGTCAGGGCATAAGCAACATATATGACAAATAAACAACGTGTTTCTGGTCTCCGTCGGCAAACTTTGAGCGTAGTATTAGGCCTGACGGCAAATATCCAACCAATTACCGGCATCCAGTGGCGCAGTCATCAATTTACTTCAAAATCCAATGCAATATTTGGCCTCATCATCACTCACGATCCTGGAGACGATCCGTTGCTCCATATCATGGTCCAAGAGCGATTTGATATGAGCGAGAACTCCAGATGGTAGGCTCTTAGTTTTAACCGCATGTATGTCAACGACGTTAAAGTTAGCTCGCGTTGTGGGGGTAAAGTCTTACTCGATGACAGAGCGACAGACCGGAATACTTTGAATAATTCAGCATGATAAGGATAGATGCTATTTACATCGCTAAAAGTAATGGACGGTTGGACACAGTACACGCCTTACATTAGTTCACGTGATTCTCCGAATGTTTTTCCCCCTTTTAAGCTGCTAGGTGTTTCAGACAAAGTGTGAGGTTGTCCTGTACTGTCCACTGTAAGGTAGTAAGTTAATGCGAGCATTCCAGTGACAAACCAAAAACACCCGTTGTGCCAAGTCATTGTCTAGTCATTATTATGTCTCTGACAGCTAGCTTGGGGTTCCGAACCTCGCGAATCAGGCCAAAGGATGTCATAAAAAGAAAGTGACGGGACCAACTAACTGAATGACCTTAAGCAAATATATCCTGATTACCATTTTTTATTATTCTTCGTTTTTCAGTTTGGTTCTTTGGCAATTCTGTCACGTTCGAGCGATTGTGTGTCATGGAAGACTAACGGATGCACGCTTTCCGGTCGCATTTCGTTATAGATTAGAGCCGCGGTCACCTCAAATGATTCCCACATTTGTGCAATCAAGCTGGTACCCGGCTCATATACAGCTGAGTTTATTACACGACATCAAGTTTTACAGCACGAGAACGAAAACTTGCCTTTATCCGATTTAACGGATTAACATGTTTGGACTTTTTGTATGTTTGTGAGTCATGTATAAAAATCGACGTTCTGATACTGATTCGAACTACTTATGACTGCTCTGTCTACTAACTCTGTTAATTAACCTAAGATTCCTTTTTCACATTTGTCCCCTTTAGGAAGTTAGCGGAACTGATGCTACCATTTGTGCCCAAACCGAAGCAGTTAGGTTTTCATCGGTCTGCAGACGTCGCCCCAACCAGTTTGATGTCTCTGATACGGTTTCCGGCCATCAGTCGCCTGCAGAAAATACACAACGTTGGACTAGCTTTGAAAGCGTTTGAGCAGTACGGTCGTCTTTGTTTGGCAGATGGTGAGTCGCCATATTCCTCTTTTCTCTTATTTTTTCTGTCCTGTGAGATTCCAAGTTACACGTGGACTGTCCGCATACCTTTTGCTTGGGCCCGTACCGGGACAGTCGAGCTAACTAGAACTCGAATCCACTACCGTTAATCTGGCTATTTGCTTTATCCCGCATTAAGACTTATCGTTGATATATGGCTGGTTTCTGTTGATCGTATTACAGAAACAAATGTATATGATTATCAGTCGACCGTGCGTCCACTATTAAACTAATATTATTGCAACTGGTTGCCCTGCTATCCCCTACATCTCTGCTGGCCCCTTTATTGGTCACTCTTGCTACCATGTGCTGCGAGTTATTGTCTCAGCTTATTACGAATATGGTCTCCTATGGAGCATAGAGCCAGTGGCGAATCCATGTACAGCTGTGCGTCTGAATTTAACCATCACGATTCAACTATCATCGCTAGACAGAACGAGTGAGCTAGGAATACCTCCGCTTCCTTTAAAACTTCCTTTACACTTTGTTAAGGATGAGGTTCTTTCTGTCAGTATTCGGACTTCATCTGCGATAGATGAAATGGATGATATTTAGATGGCATCTGCATTGGTTGCATATTTCCCACTGCTGTCAAAGAGTATTCTCTATATGCTGGCTCTTAGTATAAACACCTTTCTACTAGCAGTTAGTATATAAATCTCCTATACTCATGGGGCAATTGGAGCTGTCGCATTACGTATACGATGGTTTTGGTTGTCCTTGAATGAAGGTTTGCTTGAAAATATATGGCCGAAGTGAATGAATGTCTGTCATTTTGGACATGCTTGGCATTACGATTCTGCTGAAGGTGCATGATGTTCATCGTCAGACGGATGACCGGACCAAATTCTCTGTGTATGCACTTTACTAGTGTCTGATGAACCTGGAGAAATCCTGCTGAATCTTCCGCGAGCACATCATCACCTCTAGCACAAACACGTATATAGTAACACAAATTACAAAACAGACGAATAATTTTTAACAAAGTAAGCAATAGTTGTACCGTTTAGAATGTCACTTCCGGTAGTATGTAGAAGCGGCTGGGAATAGTTAACTGAGTTAGTAGAATTATGACGAAGGACAGAGTCAAAATCTGTACACAAATCTTTCATCACTTTCTTCTGAATACACGGGGGTCAATCAATGCGACATCAGCGAAATTTGATTAACTTGGTTACTTCTGCTGGTTGATCACACGGATTGAGTGAGGTTGGATTAGATATGGAGGATCTCGAATATTCACTAACCATTTTAACAAGTGTTCGTTCACGCTGGCTAACAAATACCTTTTCGGATGGCCTGAATATACTCCTCTGCTAGCATACTGGCAGTGGTAAATTTCTTCAGATTTGATAGATTAGAGCAGTGGTGCAGAAGGATTTGCTGTCTGGTGTTTGGATCACTGTTAGCTCTGCTCACATCAAGTAAACTTTTGCTACAGTCGTACGGCCGCATACCAAGTTCCCACTGGATGATTGAAACTGCGTGGACAGTTTTAGGGTCTCCATATACCTTCCATCTTCTAGACTAGTACCTTACACCTAGTTTTACGCGAGATGCGGGAACACTGGCAATAATGCTCCCTGAACCACCTCACATTTCGCGGCAGTCAAAATTGTGCTCCCTGATTGTTAGAGGTTGTGGCAGAGTTACTAGCTCGGTTGCTTGCCGAGCTTGGTGTCTAGGTCGCAATCGTTTCAGCACCAAGCACACAATGCCCTACGCATTGATGGTGTCACTTCGTTTGGTTAGTAGGAGAGAGCGGGGTTGGCTGTCGCTGCGCATACCCATCTATTTATCATCAGGTCGTTGTCCCGTTCAAAGGCACCAAAGGTTTTCGGGTTCGCAAAAAGAATCTGATTTGGTTGAAACAAGTCTATCCCCTACCAGAACGGTTTATTTTTCAATGTTTATTCGAAACTCATTTTGTGATTTTGGTTTTTTTTCTTTTGCGCAGTAACCTTCTAAAATCCAGTTTTTGCGCATATCCCTCCCTTGTCTCTGATTGGCCCATTCCTCTTTTACTGCATCAATTAAGATGCAATTCTTCAGAGCCAGTCGAAGTCTGTATATGCCTAGACAATGGCCTGATTATTACCCTTAGTGTGAAGATAAATTCACCAACAGCTGCAGCTCAAAATCTTTCGTGCTTTTCTAGGGTTTTGGGTATCATTACGTCCTTGATTACATGTTTGTGATTCGTGTGCTTTGTATTCATGCCATTTCTGGTTTTCGTTGACCACGCGGATCATAGCCGAGTCCATTGCAAGCTGATCCATTGCTTACTTATTAGACTACTTATCCCACGACACAAACGCGTTAAACTCTTCATAAGTAGACGAATTGGTTGTACTTCACGTATGTTCGGCTTTCGTGTTCTGTTTCAGCTTCCCATGATGTTCATACTCTCAGTCCATTCCGATTCATTGCGCTTATCTTTTGGTGCAGGTTCAGAAATTGATCCGCGCGATATCGTGGATGGCCATCGTGAAAAGTCGTTGACTTTGCTTTGGTGCTTGTTACTTCGCTATCAAGTACTTGCTCTGGTTGATCTGCGTCTGTTATCGGAAGAGATAGATCGATTGACGCTTCAGCATGGTTGCCTTGCTACCGGAGATGTTACCCACTTAGACAGTAAAGATCAGGATGAGCCGATCGATGACGTGGTGCACGTGAAGCTTCTAACCTGGGCCTGTTTAGTGTGTAATTTCTACGGCATCAAGGTAACATAAGCCTTCATTACAACTGCTTTTGTCTGTCTAATGAACCCATTGTTGTTAACTCTGTACGTATTTTACTGTTAACAATATCTCTAAGCCAACATTAGGGGAGACGTTCTTTTTGACAGTGCCATTTTGTGATCAGATGTGGAGGTTGATCATTTGAATCTTGTTGAGATATACGGCGATTCATGGGGTAGTCGAACATGGGAGGATATAACCTTATATACACGAAATGTGTTTAACCGATTATCGTCGCAGCGTTCAAGTTCATGAATCCTCTGGACCCCTATTTGCACCCGTACATGTTAGGGGCATGTTGAACTGAATGAATTGTTTGGATAATTTAGGGTCACTGATGGATATACCTAACTGAACCGGTCAGCAGTTTCATTTTAAGGGTCGGACAAATTTTGTCAAACTGTGGCATTAGTGATTATACAGGCATTTTGAATTTTCTGCAGAAGAGGTGTTTGTCTACTATTCGACCGTAAAACCCGGCTTATTCTGGCAGAAGATATCCGTCAATCCATTCCCCTAATCTGTTTTACTTGTGTATGATTGTTGTTTGGCCTACGGGTATATCGGACGATGCTTTTAGTCTGACGGTAGTTTGACCATTATAACCACTCCTACTAAACTGGAACGCGAATATAAGTAGCTCCAAATGGAATAACGTGTATTGAACCCCCCATTCGGTTAGCCCCACACTCTGAATGACAACAGTCGATCAAATGCTAATAAAACAGCCCCCAAATAAACAGTTCGTTTAGTCTCTAGACTGTTTTGCAAATCAACAAGAAATTTCTCTGTGTATACAGAAACAGGTGTCATTGATGCCGTGCAAAGATAGATTTCAATTCCATGCTAGTCCATATCTTAATAATTGTCTGAGTTAGTAGGATTATGACTTCAAAATCATGTTCTTCCAGTTAGGTTTACTTCAGTCACAGCAACTTTCTTTTGAGCATTTGAATTACACAAATGAAACAAAAGATTAACTTATGGAGATACTATGGGCTCTCGTACTCGTCTGGCGAGCAGCTCACACTGGAACCGTGTGTGTTTGAGCTTCTTCTACAGGTCACAGCTGAAAGTGCGAAAAATTATTGGTACTGCCTGTTTTTCTGTTTACTCTGTGTTATGCCACACTATGCCTTTACGTCTAATTCATAATGCCTCATAGCCACAAGGACATCTTGTTTACTTTTATATGTAACTTTACTTTTTTGTTCGCATATGTGGATTAAATCACAGATTGTTTATCAGCAGCTGCAGATAATGAATTGGATGTAACAGATCAGCATAGTTCTCTTTCTCTTTATTATGTCTACAACGAAATGTGGTCTGTATTTTCCGGACAATTTTTATGCGTTTTGCTGTTTAGCATTAAGCGCAGGTGTGATTGTAGAATTTCATTCTGAACATCTCAGATAACATCCATCATCTCCAATTTTGATGCATAGGTAAACCAGTTTCTGTGCAGTTATATAGTCAACAAACCAAAATGCTCTCGGTTACGTTTAGCTCCAATCTGTGCGCTGACTTAGGATTGCTATTTTGTTATGTACTCAACATTATTATCATTTTAGTGATGTGTATTGAACAACAGTTTTGCTTGAGCATTCAGTGTAAAGGGTATCAGGCCCAAAATTGATGGCACATATCAACGTGTCAGTACATATGACTGCGCGACTCATTCCTCCTTCGAAAACCTTGTTCACCTTCACCATAAACCTCCTCTTTCCGTGTTGTTTCACGCGATGCTTACAATTCGATTTTATCGCTCATCCTTTTGTTTGTATGATCATCATCTTCGGAACTCTTAATTCATCCTCACGAACGACTCATTGAATGTGGCTTTTCATAGCAAACTGATCAACGCGGTGAATAAATTTTTCTAATTCTGTCACAACGGGACTGGACCTTGACGCGGTGTGACGGCTTGCGCATCTC
>JTDE01000947.1:0-14348 GCA_014338405.1 Paragonimus skrjabini miyazakii
CGTAGCGACCCATTTGCCTTTTTTATTACTACTATGGGTGTAGCCCAAACCGAATAATTTACTGGACTGATGACTCCCATTCTTTCCAACCGGTTCAATTCATCCTCCAACGAAGAGATAGCTGCATATGGAACCGGTCTTTTGGGACAGAAAACTGGTTTTGTAACTGAACGAAGGTACAAGGCAGCTTTTGCCTGTGTACACCGACCAAGACCATCTTCAAACAGATTATGATATTGTCCCTGCAATTGTGAAATCATTTTTGCTTCAACGTTGTATATAATATAATATGCTTGGATTCATTGTCCCACATTCCTGATTCTGATTTATCCAGGGATATAATCGTTATCCATATCAGGTTTACTCAGGCCACGAACAACGTCTGAGTTTGTAGCATGCCCTCAAACTAGTAACTGCTCCTTTAGAATGACTCTTGCCGCGAACAACATGAGGAACGGACACATACGGGAAGTGGTTAGAAACTCGTGTTCGAAGCGTTTCAGGGTGCATGCTAATTTTCTCCTTTGCTGGGAAGCCTATTCAGTGCTGATTTGAAAGCTCTTCATTGTACCCTGCCCTGTTATAAAGTGTTCTTCAACGTTAACATTACTTTGCTCCGGCGAAATTGCGGAGTTTTCCAGTTGCCTTCTGAATTTTTTTCCTGTGACACAGGTTTTCAAATTCCATCGATGTTAACCCTGGAGCCCGGCAGTGCTATTAACATCCATCTAGCTTCAGGACCTCTGCACTGGCCATATGTCTGGCAATAATAGTTGCTGATGTCAGATTTACTAGGTAAACCCTCACTGAACATTTTTTCTTTCAACCTTCCCTACAGTGCGTTTCCCTTGCTCCTCTAACCACAAATTGTGGTTTCTTTCGCTGGCTAAGTCACTGGCCTTATAAAGCCGCGAGTTTATTTTTGTAAGGTGACATTGCTAGTTTTCCGTATCTCTGAAATCGCAGTTTGCCGTTTGATTACCTCTTGAATAGCCATGAGACCCTTTGATTCTCCTCTTGAACGAGCTCCTAATCAGGTGTTGACCTTCTCCTCCGAAATGTCACTATCGCTCTTTGGCGTCTTACTTTCCGCTGAGACAACCATATTAATCGTCTCAAGAACATCCGCGTGAATTATGTTGGCTGGTTTTGCGTCTGGGCTGGTATTTGAACTCATCGTCTCGTGTTGAGGGCCATCTTGTTTCATATTGACATCCGCAAAGTGACAGCAGACCGATTTCAAAACGCGATGTTCCATAGACAATTCTGAAGTATTCTTTCAAGATTTGCTGCACGCCCAGGGGTACTATCTGTAGTGTGCGTCGCAGCACATTCTCTACTGCACCTTTTTTGTGCAACTGTCTACCGCACATGGCAAGCTGCCCGCTTCTGAACCTGTACTGGTGGCCGCTCTTGACAAGGTGATCGGATTTTTACCGCTACCGAAACTCCAATGCCATTAGACTTCATGAAAAATTAGTTCCTGACTTCAGGTTATACTAAAGTTTATGCAGAGCAAATGACCTTTTAGGCCGAAGCGTTAATAGAGACAATGTGTGACACCCAGTTAGGGCAGAGTACGACAGTCCTTCTCGTGGATCTGAGTAAACACGTAGCAGGATAGGTTTCATCTAAGCAGTTATCAACACCCGCCACCACGAAACCTCCATATTCTACTGTCTTCTGTTTTGATCAAAATGACTTTTTATGAAATTTCAAAGTTGAACACCACCCACACTTGATCGCAGCCTACGCATTCAGACAAGCCTTTCGGCTTGCCCACTTCGGAAGGCAGCACTAGACTCGAGTTTTGCTCTTATTAGAGCTCATCGGTAGTGCATATCCTTGTCCGGATCAGAGTTTGCACTCTGACCCTCGTGCTTATGAGACTAGCGTATTAACAACAACGCCAACAACCTCACAATAGACAGGACCGAATAATCCAATCCAAATGCTCAATCACAACCTTGCATGAATAATGTTCAGCTTGCCCGATCATTTCGAAAGGAGACCTAAAAGGTTCATTCTGTTCTATCCAATCGATGACCCCGTGATTAGGACCTCTCAATTAAGCTGAAGTTACTTTTTTCATTCAAATGTTGCTATCAAGCTTCTAAACTCTGTCCCTTCCGGGCTGAATGCTAGTTGAAAGTAGAGGGAATTTAGCCAAGGGAACGTTTCAAGCCACTAGCCTACCAGCCGGACAAACGGCCAGCTGTTGATTAGTTGATCAAGAAAGTGTACTGTCAAGCCACTGACTAGCAAATCCTTTTTCCCTCAACTGTGAATAAACAGAAAGAATGTCGGTACATGGCGACCATGAGTGTTCCAATTTTTTTACCGTTACGAGGTGGTAACACAATAATGATTTTTTAAGTGAGCTCTTCCTGTGACCATCAGGTCAGATCGACAAATACGCCTATATCATTGCCCCGTATCACTGAGTAAGTAATGCCCTGGCAACTTGAGCTTACGTTTGGTTGACCTCACTTAGAGCTGGTTTCTGAACTCCAAAACAATCAACCAGGCGGACCGGGGGTCGGTCAGAACGGTACTGGGCTAGCCGTTGTATACAAAAGAAGATACCTTTGACAAGATTGTCAGGCCAATCTACTCTATATTTCATTGTACTTTCTTAACTGAGTACAGCTTGGATGAAATATAATCAAGCCAACTACAGAAGTTGAGTTATGAACTATGGGAAATAAATATTCAACATATACACCAAAACAGGTATATTCCTTGAAACCTTGGGCAAAATGATAGGCAGAATGATTCCCAGTAGTCAGATAGCGTATGACTGTAATACTCGGAATTAGGGACTTCGAATAGCCCTTGAAATCGTACTAGGATTGAAACCTCCACGCAAGTAATAAGCAGAAGACCTCGCACTGGTTGCAGTAAGCAGTTTTTATTCATGAGACAAGCAGCCAAATTTATGGTTGTACAACAGTATTAAACAAATCATAGTCACTCATTGGATGATCATACGGACACATACAAAGTCACAAACTGAATGTTAATTGGTGCAATACGGAACAAAGAAATAAGCGAATAACAGAAGGGGTAATATTGAGACGGTTTGTCCAATCCTGATGCAGTATCTTCAACGCGACGTTTGGATTGGTTTCTTGTTAGAACTTCTATTGTGTCGGGGTTTGGATAAGCGGTGAATCGAGTAGATTTTCATCACAATGACATACATTGCGCCGATACACGGATATTCCAGACAATTTGCCAGGGTCAGTTTGCAGCGACTAGCCGACTCAGACCCGATATTAAAGGGAGAAGGGCTCTAGAAGTCAATCTGTCGCACCTTTATGTACGTGCACACGATTCTCGCTACCGACTGGGCTGCAGCGTTATTGGAGAACCGGCCAGCTAATAAAGAAAGACAACATACCGCAAGGTGTTTACAGATCATTTATTATTTTCACTCGTGAGCGTGAAACTTTAAACTGTCTAAAATATGCGGGTAGTTGGGTTGCTCTCAAACGTTCATCCAACAAGGACAATCTGACGTAATCTAAGCACACACAAACCATGCAAAAGTTTAATCGAGAATAGCTTTCAAAAAGGAAGAGGTGCAAAACCAATTTGTGGTCGTTCTGGATAGAGCGTTCTTCGTTCGCTGAGAAGGTGTGAGTTCACAGTTTTGATCCTATCGTTCCGTCGTTCATCTCATTTATACGGCACCCTCCAGTATGACCAATAAAACTAGCACAGTGGTCTCCGTTGACGTCACATGTAACAGAAATGACTATCCTTTTTAGGGCCTGCAGTACTTGTGTTTAATATCGTCTCATGGTACACCCTCTGTGTTTACCATCGTCTCGTGATGCACTTGCGGTGGCCTTTTGACTTTTGTTTTCACCATGCTCCACATTTTCTAAACTGGATTAAACATCGTTGAATAGGGCGTCAGTCGTAACAGTTGTCCTCTACTATATAACTCTTCGGTGAACACTTTGCAGATCAGTGTAACACGGTGCGTTGTCGCACATCAGCACAATTTCTGGCGTAGGTGTACTAATCATCATCTGATCTAGCAGGGTCCGCAGCCAACTCTTGCCATAACTGCTGTTGTATGTTCCTCTAATAGTCGCACAGCCTACTGTCGAGCTTGATGTCATAGCCCCAATAAAATGAAGAGTGCGGCCTCAGCAATCTGTTACGGAGGTGCATGCCTTCGTCCCTTTTATTAAACATCCCAGTGACCTCGTACAGAACAAGTTGAACTTCGTCTCACCAATCCAGCAAACAGTCTTTGAATATGAATTACACTCCATCAGCCAGTAAGCAAACATCTGCCTTGATTCCAGCTTCTCTTTTGAGTCTGTTGACAGTTACGCAGCGGCCATCTATGCATCAACTAGTCGTCGTGGTCGATAACTCCTTCTGAATCTCAGCTTTTGACGCGCAGTCTCAATCATCGCAGTGTATTCTTTGGGTCTATGGAAATCCACTACAGCAACTTATCTATCGATTATTCCGTCAAAATCTCGCCTCTCTGTCTTTTACGAGGCCAGGATTGATTACTGACGCACTTCACGTGGAGCAGCTTGTAGATGATATTACAGCTGACTCCGTTCAGAAGAGCAGCCGTGTGCCAGTTATTGCCCTTTTCGCATGGGTCGATAATACGACTGCATGTTTCGAGGCTGATACCAGTGTACCTGCGTCCGTCAACCATGTATACAAGAGAAATGGTAAAAATGTTTTTGCAAACTGGCTCACTCTCACATTACACCTCAAGGTCTACCACTATTCCAAGGCTCCCTCATATTCACACACACCCGTAACCACTGTTAATAATTTGCCCGCCGAACAAAGCAATACGACCCTCCGGTTGATGGATTAGTAAGAACAGGGTCGAATGATCTGTGCACATATTTGACAGCCCCCCGTTCCGATGAGGCAGAGCCATCGACGTCTCTTAAATGACTCGTACCACTTCCCCGGTCGAAGTAACCAATTGTAAGTCTTCCAATTCAACTTTGTTGTCCCTTCGGAGTAATTGGACCAGTCACGTTGTCGCCGTCACGTCCAACATTATAGCGTGGAAATTCTAATGCACTGAAGCGGGTTGTTTCCACACCTGATGAGAAATCTAGTGCTTAACAAGGAAAGAGACGTGCAAAATTACAGTCAAAAAGCTCACAACGATAATCTCTGCAAACTGCGACCTCGGGCCCACTGTAGACAACAGTTCTTTCCTTACAATGTTGTTAATCACTGGAACGACCTGCCGTCTAATATCGCGATTTGATGTTGTATGGATAGTTTCAAAGTTTTGTTAGATTCCCACTTACTCACTACATTGTAACATTAGCAATACACTCGGATCCTGGCACTTTCTGCTATCCCCAAAATATAAAGAATTGTTACAAGGCTCTTACAGTGAACATTGAGTTTGTTAGAATTGCTTCACCGCAGAGTTTTTGAATCCCAAGTGGCTAAAGATCCAACGTTCAAACTTAAACGCGTCTGAAGAATGTCTCGGGCCAGTGGCCATTTTAGTGACCATTCGTTTAACACTTTCAGCGGTGTTTTTATTCCACAGCCAGTTAGCCCCGATTTAATTAGCATGCTGAAGAGGTGGTTTTTTTTACAAAACCCATAAGGCTATCGAAAATCACTCCTATCATCCCAATAGTTCCAAATCACTTTTCAGCGGCCATCTGGTGGTGATAAGGGAAGAATACACTTGAAGACGGCTAAATCCATAGTTCGTTTTTAAAGTCAGCCTCCTAGATATCTATTGCGCTCGGTGCATTATATATCACGGACAGGTTCCCAAAGTCTCGTCCGAGGTACATATGTGCACATTCGCTGTCGTTTCGGGGAAGGCTCCAGTTATCTGGAAATAACTTCACACAATTAAGATCACTCTATATTGCATCGGGGTGAAGGACGCTTCAGCTTTTTGTCGTTAGCATAAATGAAAGCGTCGCCAGAAGCAAGATCGGGAAGGCCATTTGTATATAGTAAAAACAACGGTGGGGCAAGTGAGGATCCTTGAGGAACTTCAGCAGAGATCGGGAAGGGAGGAGAATGATCCGACCCATACTTTACTCTGAGAGTCCTGTTACCAATAAAGAATGTAAACCAGTGGGAAGTCTCTCCTTGGATGCCATAAGCTTCTACTCTATGTACATGATGGTCGTGTGGGACACGGTTGAAGGTTTTGGCTGAATCGGATAAGATAACGTCGGAAATGTGGCCCTTGCGTTTGGCCTAGGTCAGGCTATTCATAATGATCAACGCGTTAGTTATGCATGAAGGGTTGTTAAGGAGGCTCTGTTGAACAGAGGAGAAGGATTTATTTGAGAAGAAATGTTCAAGGATGGCGCGTTTCAACAGGCGCTCCATTGTTTTGCGTGGGATTTTACTGATCGGCCAATGACTAGTGTGGGGATGAGGATCGCCCGCCGTAAATAAAGATGTGACAGTGGTTTCTTTGCACGCCTCCAGAAGAGTGTGGGTCTAAATTGTCAGCTCAAACAGATTATGGAGAGGCATTGCCGAACTAAGGGTCGCTTCTTCAGAGATCCGAGGATAGATAGCGTCCGACCGCATTACACCATAAAGATTGATATCAAGCAAGAGATCCTAAACATCGAGTATAGTGAAGTCAGCTGTCAAGAGTGGGTTTGGAAGTTTCTTCACGGGAGAATTGGATGTCAGCTTAACGAAGTCACCATGTGGGCCACTGAATAGTGCCCTCTAAATACCTTGGCGATCACTTGGGGGTTAGTGAAAGCTTCTCCGTCGGGAATCTGAGAGAAAATGCTGAGGGATTAAGTTTTCGTCCGCGGCGTGTGTACTTGAGTGGGAAGTTCTGATTTCCGCGGGCTGCCACCACCACTTTTGTCTGTGCTGTATGGGTGTGTTGAAGGATTTCCCGCTTGAAACGGTTTCATACGGTGGGAAATGTTTGTAGATCCCCTGGCTTGCCGTTAACTTCTGTTTGAAGAATAGACGAGAATGTACTTCAAGAAGGTGGCATATGTTCCGCGGAAGCGGTGAACAAGAACAGAACTTCTATAGTTTGCGAGGAACAAATGCCTCGTCAGATTTGTGGATGGAAACTTTGAGAGAGTGATAATTTGGATTCACCTAGTCGAAATCGAGGTAGAGTGTATTTAGGAAGCGCCTCAGTGTCTCAAGTTCTACTTTCTAGAAGCTTTCGACCGAAGTTTTTGTTGTAGGTTTATAGAGCCAGTAACGGATAAAATCAAAAGCTGGTAGCAAGCAGACACCATGTTCAGAGTAGGTTTAATGGCTGCTCTACCTAAAAGGTGAGCTTCGTTCGTAGCCACTGGATGAACCAAGGAGAGTGTATATACTTGTAGGTTGTTTGGCGTTTTGCGTTCAGTCATCCTCATGAATCGAATATGCCAAGAATTTATAAAACCTTAGGTCAAAGTCCTCGTGTGATGCAAGTGCCCCATTGAGTTTATATGCGTTAAAACCACCCCTAATAAAATGGGGAAAATGCTGTGCAAACGGGAGATTCTTTGAGCCGGCAAGGATAGCCTCGTTGTCGGACTAGCTACATGACGGTGCACAGTATACAACAGTGAATGCGCACTTCACGACTAGGGAGCTGCAGTTTGATGCACTTTGCACCGCATATTTTTGAGAGGGCAAACTCTCTAGTGAAACTGTGACCTGTAGTCCATAAGTGCCTCGCAATGGATGAAGCGGCGTTTCGTCCTCACTGTGTGCCACTCTTTGGCGTGTCAGGAATTGCAACTCTCAACCAATTTGGGATGTGCTCCTTGGCCCTGGTTTTAAGCATCTTTTTTGTTCAACCAATGTATGTGTTTCTGCAACTGCGGGAAAACTGATAGATGCAATGACTGGTAGAAAACATAGGGGTTTGCTTTTAGGCCGGAGGTAGGGGTAACCTAGTGGTTTGTTAGAGCAGGACAAACTTTGCTGCATTATACACCTGTTTTAGCGTGGGGCTGATCATCTTACCAAAGGTTTTCACCAGACTATCCTCTTTGAAGATGAGTTTGATGTAAACATCTTTCTCGGGGACGTCCAAAGTTGCATTTTTCGCAGGAGCAAATTTGCTCCATTTCTGAATGAAACGTTCGGGAAAATTGTTCTCACGAAGCGTTTCATACAACACTGTTTGCTCGGTTGGTAGTCTGTCTTGGGAGCAGATTCTTGATGCTCTGTAAAACAGTGTGCATACTAAAGACCTTTTGTATGTAACAGGAGTAAAACTCATGAAATTCATGTATTATCCCGTCCATGTTGGCTCACGGTACAAAGAACGTTCGATAGAACCTCCGAACGGCGCCTAGCCATGATGTCCAAGAAGGGCAAACTGTTCTCACCCTCGTACTCAACTGTGACTGACAGATTTGGGTGGACAGAGTTGAAAGCATGAAACGTTATTTCCGCTTGTTTCTTGTCTTGTCCAGTCAAAAACATGTCGTCGACATAACGTTTGTAGAGTTTCAGTCCGTCCACAACTGGAAGTGGTGACTGTCCAACTTTGGCCATAAACCCATTGGCTAAAACAGGGCCGAGTGGGCTCCTCATGGCTACACCATCTATCTGTTGAAAGCCGTTATCCGAAAAATAGAATCTTACATTTTCAGTGCATAAAACGAAATCACATATAAAATCAATCGTTTCGTGAATTGGCACGTTTGTAAATAAAAAGTTAACATCGATAGAACACATCGTGTCCTTAGCAATATCCAGATTTTCAATAAGTTGTATCAATTCAGAAGTGTCTTTTAACGTATGCACACATAGATTCTGTCGGAGCAGTTTTAACATTTCAACTAGCCATTTTGCTAGCTCATGCTAAGGAGAATCGTTCGTTGTCAGAATAGGCCGCATGGGAATATCCGGTTTGTGGGTTTTAGGCAAATCATACAGTTGTGGAGTCTTAGTACCTACAGGTTTTAACTTGCGATATTGTCGTTCATTGATGAAACCATGCAATCTGTAACTCACGGGCTATCTGTTTTTTCACTAACAGAACATTTTCCGGTTTATTTACAGGTCTGAATTTGCTGGAATCCTCGATAATTTCTTCTACTTTTTTATGTATTCCTGACGATTCATTATCACAACACCGGTCCCTTTATCTGGATTCAAAATTGTCATATTTTTATCCTTCCTCAGTTGTTGTAGTGCTTCCAGGTGTTCATCAGTGAGACCGCACTTCTGTTGTATTGGAGACCGTTGGAAGTTGTATGAGATAAACTAACTTAGTTTTCAGCCAACTATCATTATCCGCTGATGTCGGAACCAAAACGTTTAGCTGAGCGTACAAATTCTCAAATTGTGTATCCACCATGGTTTTATTTGTATGCTTTTGAGGCACTCGAAAATTCAATCCCATCGAAAGTGCTTCCAACTGAGTTCGTGATAATGCGACGGATGATAGGTTGAGAATATACTTAGATAGGTCATCCGGAAATTCTTGATCAGCCAGGTTGCCTCTCACATCCTGTTGTAGTTTCTTCCTGGTATTAGCCTCTGCACGCTTCAAAATCAAATTACAATGATTGCTGAAACGAATGTACGATCCAAGGGGCATGTAATCCATCAAGCACGATACTTTGTTGTTTATCTCTTTCAACTGAATCAACTATTGTTGGTTAGACTCGACAAACGACACACACAAACGCTCCAAATTTGGACCAGTGACACACAATCCGCTACGTTCCAATAACTTTCCATACCCAGTGGGAAAATTGTGAGTATCCAAACACGAAGCAGCAAAGCTTGTCCTGCTCTCACAAACCACTAGGTTACCCCTACCTCCGGCCTAAAGGCAAACCCCTATGTTTTCTACCAGTCATTGCATCTATCAGTTTTCCCGCAGTTGCAGAAACACATACATTGGTTGAACAAAAAAGATGCTTAAAACCAGGGCCAAGGAGCACATCCCAAATTGGTTGAGAGTTGCAATTCCTAACACGCCAAAGAGTGGCACTCAGTGAGGACGAAACGCCGCTTCATCCATTGCGAGGCACTTATGGACTACAGGTCACAGTGTCAACACCGCATCTTCATATAAGATCTTGCTGAACGCTTACAACTCACAACTTCTCAAGTATATTGAAGCTTTGTTGATCAGCCGTCGACAACCGGTCCTATGTGCATAAAAACAACTGACTATCAACCTTCGTTTACCGTGGGTTTGACCGTGAGTGCCAATCACGATCCAGCCTGCTTTGTACTGTTGACCGTTTCATTTAAGTCCTGTTTGGTTTTGTTTTCATGCTAGTCACACGTTTACGACTGACGAAAGTGTGTGAAATGAATTCATATCGTATTTTTTGTCTTCTGACTATTCTATTCAAATGGTTTAAAGAGACTGAATGTTTCAAATCTCTAATGAAAGTCAGTACCAAAAGCTTCCTACCTAAAAGGACAGCAGAGCCCCTTACATCCACGGATGGGGTCTGTCCGGTACAGTGAACAGCCGGGAGATTGCGATCCGTTTTTACTTATATCCGTGAAAGGCCAGATCCCGGTAAAGGCAAGAATGTGAGGGATTGTATCGTGGACCAACCACCCTGTTTTCCGCAGTCGGTTAAAAAGCCTCACAGTTGGTATACATGCACATGAGAGGTAGGTCCTCCGTCGGCTGAGTACAACGAGAGATAAAAGGGCACGAGAAAGAGCTTTAAGAATCTGTCTTAATAACGAGGAGATGTGCCGCTGGCGACGGGGCTATGTGCTCCATCCTGGCCGGTGGCGGCCACTTCATCACAGATTGAACGTATGTCAGAATCCTTGAGAGACACTTCGTCCACCTCCGTTGGTCCAAAGTCAACAGCTTTCAGGCCGCTTCTGTTTTCCGTGCTACTGGACGATGGTTGGCTGTTTAGCACCAGCAAAAATTTGGGCAAGATTTCAAGGCGAAAGACAGCCTAGTAAGGAGAATATTCGCTATTACATCCAAAGAAAATGTCGTTGGAGCAGTTCAAACTTGAGTCTTCCACAATTATGGTGATGACCCCATCGGGTTCAGTTTGTGGAACTTAAAAGTAGCTTTCGACAAACCCCTTTGGGGACGAATCAGTTGAAAAAACGAAGAAGAGTGGAGATTTGCGACACCACTATGGGCCAATCCTTTGGGCTCACGCGTCTCTGCAGATGGTTAGCTACTTAAGGGTATGGGATGGGTATGGTATGCGGATAAGGGCACTTTGACTGAACCCTTGGTGCGCTGGTTGTTCATCCCAGAGGTTCATCGGTCCTTCAATTACTCTTAGTCTAACCACAACATCTCCGGACAGGTTGTATCTAGAATAGTGGCGTCTGTTAGCAGCAAGTGTCCATAAATTGTGAGCCCAGCTGAGCAACTGTTTCGGATCCAGAATGGAAGAGAATCTACTTGGCCAGTTTTTTATTAATAGGTTGCTGAGGTATAAGAAAACCAGTATAAACTAAATAGAAGTTGGAAACGAACCTCGATACTTAATCCACCAAACACGCAAGCTGCGAGACTCAAAGTTCACGTGAGTACGATCAAACGCAACAGTCGCGTACCGGCAAGGCGATCAAGCGCAAGTGAAACCAGGATGCGTACGGACAAAGGTACAGCATTGAGAAGTGGGGAAGAAAAACTACGCGAGAACAAGTTTCCACAAGTAAACCATATCAAGATTTAGCAATACATCAGGCGTAACGCTCGTGGGAAAAATGATTTGGCGCGTGTTTAATTTGATTGGTCGTGTCAGCCTTTTCAAGAACGGCTTGCAATCTCTACCAAAAAGATTTCGATTGTAAGAAAAAGAGGGATCAACCAGAAGAGAATGAATGGGGACGAAAAACATGCTCATCGATTCTATATTTAGCACACGACTGTCGTCGCTTAACGCAGGCGGATACTTTAACACTAGTACCACTTAGGAGTGAAGCATAAGGCCTTTGCTTTAACCCGGACCTCCGGGCCTGTTTTCATATATGACAGTGTTCTGGTAATTTGAGTGTTTCTTCCGCTCTTACAACCAGCGGGCAATCAAATGCCCTCAAAATGAGAGTTAGCAAACCTCACATACATCGTTTTTATCGTGCACATCCCCTGCGCTCGGCCTCCCGGGTAACGCCACGATACGTCCGGTAGGATGAAAGAATATCAACCATCACGGGCGTACTTAATTACTGATTAGAGCACAGCAGTGCATTAGAGAGTTGGAACCACAGTTGCAGCCAGCACGGCCAATCATGAAAAAAATGAAGAGATAGGGGAAGAATTATTCTTATCGCAAAGTTTTTTCATGGTACGCTGTATGGATCGTTCAGCCGCTAACTATGAAGGAGTACAGGAGCTGCAGCGTGAATTGGAGGAGGGTATGCTCACTTGTATCTGACTCGTGGACTGCCCTTCGATTTAAGGTTGTTTAAACAAGGGGTGGCTGTGAGAAGTCCCTGAAGGTGAGGCGTGATCACCTTCGACGTTCTAAAAATCCTGAGCTGTGTGCGACGTGTTAGTTGCCTTACCGGTACCACCGTGCCTGCTCACTTTTTCTTGTGAGTGTAAAATTACTACAAACCACTAACATCAAAGTTTGTGTGTCGGCATGAGTATCGCAGCTTTACTCGTGGCTGTATACTGGATCGGCGCCATCTCTTCTACTGTAGGCTACATCCACTGGGATAACAAGGTTTTAGCCGTTGGGAACGCCGCCCAACCGGTCTGACACTTGTTTCATTTTTGAAGGTCGACTGCAGTTTCCGTCGACATGCGTCCCCTTTGGCGGCTGCCGTGCGGTTTTGCTTAAAGTTCCCTCACGTCCAATTTCACAAGGCCTTTAATTGTTGCATTGAAGTCTGCTTTTTAACAGTGAGTAAATCAATAAATAAAGTTTGCTTGCAGATTCACCGTCTCCTCACTACGACTTCCGATCCAGGTTAACATAATGCCGGGGACACTTTGGGCGTACAAACCTACGAAGTAACATCACGACAAGGGTTCTGTACACTAATGCTGGTAGCCTGGGGGAGTAAGTGATGTGAAATCTCAGGGAAAATAGTAAGTGAGGATGTCATTACGATTAATAGGACATGGCTACTAGCGGTATTCTGCTGTTAATAGCGCAGCATTAAGGCCAACGCAGTGGGGCGGAGCTAAAATTAAGCTGTTCCACAGTAAACGGCAAAGCAAAGTTGTTGCTTCAGTGAGTTCATGGGATCGCCCCCTCAACCTGACGGGAGGATGGGTGTTAAACGTGTAGTCCGCCGGTATGGTGATTTAAGGCCGAACGAGTTGGAAACGCCCACTTAGGCGCGATGACAGATTTTTCAAATTTGTCATGAAATACTGAAATGCATATTACGGGACAAATATATAGATGTTACCAAGTATATTAGTTGTGTTGCAATGAGAAAATTCAGCTACACCTAAAAGTGGTCCATATCCACACTTTTGTTGAGAAAAATGTGTTCCCAATTTTGTCGATAACGTTGGCTTTCCTAGTCGATTTTACGTTCTGAAAATGTTTCCATCGGAATTTTCGTGGTGGAATATATACACCTGTATATATATACGTCGATATATATGCCATTGAAATTCAGCTGCAGTGATATACAAGGAAAAGCTGGTAATCGATCTGTTTTCTTGTTGTTCGATAACATATGTTTGCTAGAGACAAATATATTATTGACTAACACAAAATCATAAATTACGTATAAAAGGTTTGGCCAGAAAGTAACATTCAGTTATTCGTCATACTTCACATGATCATTTTACGTTCTCCCGTTTATCACGTAATTTTGCCTTTCATTCCTGATTCCACGATCAAATCTAACGCGAGGCAACATTCCATGACGTCGATTTTGAGAAAATAACAAAGTCCTGTCCCGAAGATCTTCCATTTCTCCACAAAAATTTGGGCATTCCTATCTTCCTTCATCTTGACAAAAGTTTCTACATATTTATCCGGAACTATCTACATCAAATAATAGCGAAATTCTTCGACTGTTCATTTTTCCCATCCTCAGAAAACCTTTACCTGGCATGACCTTGACTATATGGCCAGTGTTAACCTTGTGAAGCGAGAATTGATGTAACTACTCAGCATTTTTATCGATCAAAGAGAATATTGAGAACTATCTTTTTAGAAGCAAGTTCCCTAAATGCCTCTTCATAAATTGGAATTTTTCCTTTCTATGATGTCTGGTTTGTTACTTTATTTTCATAATTGGTGCATTGCACCGTTAACAATTATGTGTACGGTATGCGTTTTGCGTTACAATGTGTATACCGATCCTGCTCATCTGAGCGTGTTTCTCACAGATGCGTTGAGAAATATACCACTATAATAATAATAATAATAATAATAATAATAATAATAATA
>JTDE01000947.1:15972-34754 GCA_014338405.1 Paragonimus skrjabini miyazakii
GATGATAAGGAGCAGTCCTCACATGTCGGATCTCATTGTTTGTTATGAACTTCTGAAATTCCTTGCTAGTAAAGTTGGTACCATTGTCAGATATGATAGTTTGAGGAACTCAAAATCTAATCAAACAGTTCCGTAAACAAAACGGTGACTTATGATGTAGCGTTTGTTACTGGATAGACTGCAATCCACTTCGGATAAGTATCGATAAGTAATAAACAAATATTTTGCTCCGTTGGGCCAAAATATTTGATGTGAACACGCCCCCGCGGTCTATCCGGTTATCTCCAAGGACTCGGTGGAACAGGAGGAGCATTCCTTTGTGTAATTTAGCAGGTTTCACAGCTACGACTCAGCCGTTCTATATTTTTGTGGAGGCTTGGCCACCATACATAATTTCTGGCTGGGGCTGTCATACGACTGACACCTGGGTGACCGTCGTGTAACTAAATGAAGATATTTCTTCGAAACTGTGGCGGAATAATGACCCTTGAACCCCAGAGCAAGCAACCCTCTTTCAGGCTAAGTTCCATTCGGCGACTGAAATAGGGCGCTAGTTGGTCATTGCTACTCGTTTGCCAGCCCTGAAAAACAAATCGTTTAACCTTGGATAAAAGGAAATCCCGTTCTGCTCCTCGACTGATATCTTTACTAGATACTGGATGCTTGTTCAGGTTCAACATCAAATGAATTAGTTGAGTGGGCTTCCACGAATTTTCCGGGGTGTCACTGAGGGGCGTTCAACTGAGAGCTCCTTCAACCTGATTTGCTTTACTTAGAATATGGGAAATTTTCTAATTATAAGCAGACAGAAGAAGTGACCAGCGTTGCATTCGCGGCGATGCCATCTGATTGATTCCTTTTGTTTCTTCGAGAAGATACACCAGAGGCTTATGTTCTGTGTACATATCGAAGGTTCTTCCCCAAAGATATTGGTGTAACTTTTTCACAGCGAAGATTACAGCTAAAGCTTCCTTGTCCAACTGTGCGTATTTCGTTTCAGCTGGGGATAGACTGCATGAAACGAATGCAGTTGGATTCTCAGTTAAATCCTCCATTCCGTGACTTAGTACAGCACCGAGATCACATGACGAGGCGTCACAGCAAATAGTTATGGGTTTCGTTAGGTCGTAATCAACCAATAAGCTATATTTGCTTATCTTCTTCATAATGTCAAATGCCAACTGTTCCTTAAATGCCCAGTGCCATCGAACCTCCTTCCTCACTAAATTGTGTAAAGGTGTTAGGACAGTCGATATTTTTGGAATGAAACGACTATAATAAACAATGATACCAATGAAGGATTGTAACTCACCCACGTTTCAGGGAGCTGGGGTCTTACAAAATCGGTCTAATATTTTCTCGTATTGGACGTAGTTCACATTAATCCAACCGAAAGCCGAGATACTGTACATCATCGACTAGGAATGCACATTTTTCCATTTTAAACTTAAGGCAATCTTCCTGTAAACGCTTTAACACCAACTACAGTGTTTCAGTGTTCCTTATCGGAACCTTCAAAAATAATGACATCATCCAAGTAAGCACACAACCCCAGAAGATCTTTCATTAAGGTGTTAATAATGCGTCGAAAATTGCCGGCGCAGAAAGCATGCTGAACGACAAGTGGTTATACTGAAATAATCCCATATACGTATTGATTGTTGTAAATTTCTTTGGTTGTGGGTCAAGTTCGATTTGTGAATACGCATGACTCAAGTCCAGTTCGGAAAACTTTCACCACGGCACAGTGTAGCATATAAATCCTCTATTTTTGGAATGGGGTAATGCTCCATGGCCTAACAATTTGTAACCTCCACATGTACGAACGGAACCATCTGGTTTCTGTACTGGCACAATGGGGCCCTCCCGGATTAACGTCGGGCAGGGGCGATTATTTCTTATGTCTGAAGACGTTCGACCTCAGCCTCGACTTTTGGAAAAATAGAGAACGTCAATGTGCGAGCCTTATGAAATTTAGCCGGGGTATTCTGCTCCATTACAATAGTGGCCTGGAAAACCTTACGCCTCCCCAGCTGGTTTTTGTCGAACATAGACGATAACTTCTGTAGTATTACCGGAAGACTGTTGTGGTTATCCATTCGTCTGAAGGACAGGAATAAATATGGCATGAGTTTAAGCCAATTTCGACCCAACAGATCTGTGCCGTCGTTATTTACGATGTACGCAGGTAGATTAGGCGTTATCGTATCATGTTTTACTTCCACAATACATGTGCCCATAACGCCAATTGTCTCTCCTGTATATGATCGTAATGTGGCTGCCGCTGGGACCAATGGAAGTGATTTTGGTAGCATGCGCCTGTTAATAAGTGTCACTTAAGCTCCTGTGTCTATTTCCTGACAAGCGTTGCGGCCTTCCACGTTCAAATCGACTGTATAAGGAGATACTCCTGCAGGAAACGTAGCCGAGGTCTGTGAAATTATGTAGGAAACCGATTCTTCATGATCTTTAATCGATCATACAGCTCGAATCTTCGAGCGGAAATCGGAAGATTTCGCTTGTTTCGAACGCCATACGCATGCAATGTGGCCATTTTTCTCACAACTTTGGCACGTCAACTGTTTGTGACAGCAATCCGTCACAGCTGCATGTTTTTCACCGCAACGATAACACGTGAATGTACGAATAGGATTCTTATTTGAGATGAGTGGATGTGTATTCCGTGTAATCAGTTGTACAGTATCTGGAGTCGAAGATGGTCGATATAAAGTGAGCTGTTTGGCTACGTTCTCCCGTTGCTTTGTAATAAAACATGCACAGTCCCAAGTTAGTTTTGATTCCCCTTCGGACAACAGACGCTCTCTGATTTTAGTGTCTTGGACACCCACCAGTAAACACTGAATCGTCATAGTTTCTTCAAATTTTGTGGGGGCAGCTTCATTATAACAACAATCAGAAATGACTTGCTGGATACGGGCGACGAAGTCATCAACATTGTTATAAATTCTCCTAAGCGATACGCTGGTTCGATCTAGATATCGGAGTGAGCTTGGCAGAATTTCGATTCTCGTCCCGGTACCAATTAACACGGAAATCACGGCCCCGAATAGTACCGCGACTGCTCTCATATCCGCTCCCAAGGCAAGCCAAAAGGCGCGTACAAAAACAGCTTTGTTCCGCCCCACAACGTTTGCGACAAAGGCGACAATTACAAAGCATCTGTAGGGCGCATAATTACCAAACAATCCCAAGACTTCAAAGAGGATAGTTGCCAAGAAAAAAGAGTTAGGGTCGCTAATCAGCTTAGCGGTATAAAAAGTCTCGACCGGCTTGAACAGTTCCGCTAATTAGGACTGAGTCAATCATTTTTTACTTTCTCACGATGAAGGCGGCTTGGGACGGTAACAGAGTGGGCGCCGTACCAACATTTTCCCCCGAACATTGTCGAAGCCCGTGAAGATTCATTCGGGCTGTAAAAGCGTGCCGGCGTGACTCCCACCTGTCTTCTAGGGTTGCCAGGGCATCAGGTAGGGACGATCTGGGATATACACGAGGTGCGTCAAAATGACGTTGACATTCAGATTCCAGATGTTGTCGGGGTAACTGAAATTTGTGTGATTCTGCGAGGCTGGTGGCGGGAATCAATGCCATGAGCAGTTCCAGATAATCCTCGAAAGATCGCTTCGAGCTCGTCCACACTGATAATGGGAGTTTTGAACCAGCATCTCCCCAGAAATAATCTGCAGGTGTGGATGAATTATTCATGACTTTCGGATAACTGCTTAATTACCGTTCGCCAAATGTTACAATCTATAGCACGATAAAATGCGAGCTCTGACACGTAGTCCGCTCAGAGTAGGTGTTGATATTGTTAAGGTCTGTTACATCATTTTGAGATTGCTGTGCTTTGTTTGATAAGTGTTGAAGGGTGGCTCTATGTTTCATTATGTTCCCTAAAAATGAACAGAACTGAAAATGGTTGTTCTTACACCAATTGTAACGATTCACGTCTGATCGTTGAGTTACGTGTGGTCCAAAAACAGATCCCCAAAATGAAAACAAGATTGGATCCAACAAATTCTACGGCACTACTGAAGAAATGCATCAGTAATTGCAAAAGGCAAACCTCAAACGTTCGCAACGACAGTATCGTCCAGCAAAATCAATAGTTTCTCCACAGGACGAACAAGGTCAAAGGTGGACCGTCACGCCAGCAGACCAGGACAAGAATGGCCACACGCGCTGCGGACACTTAATGACACTAGTTCAATAAAACAAAACGGGGTGGGTGGGGTAGTAGAAACAAGTGTCAGGTTAGTGGGGAAAATAGGGAATGCGAACGATGGGGACGAATTTTCTCAGTTCGTGGATCAACAAATTTACACCAACTACCGTAACCGTTTCTCTTACTACTATTTAGTTTGAGCCCCGTACATTTCTAACTGTTAAAATAAGACATTCTTCTTCCATATTCTCTTCTGAGTAGCTTATACTTCTTACCATTGCTCGATGCGTGAACAGTCATTTTACTCCCACCCAACCATTAACCATTTGCTTAAGTGAGCTCAATTCCGTTTTATCGTCTCCCATTACTGAGCGGGGCCTAGTCGTCAGATTTGTTATACAGGCACATTATTTATTCAATGTCTAAAGATTTTTCACATTCGAGGTGAGATATTTAATTTTCATATACTTTGATACATTTAGCGCCGTATTAAATCCGGTTTCGAAGTTAGATTATCTTCTTTGCCGTTGGATATTGAGAAAGGCATTTTTGGATCAACAGATAACGCGTTACTCGTTGTGAACTTGGATCGTTAGCGAACGATTCAATGTGGAATGAGGACACGTGACGGCAATAGCGCGTATGTTTATCGAACGCGAGAGAATGAAACATATTAACGATGAGGCATATATAAGACAAGCACCCACCCAATCGATTGTGTGGGTAACACGATTGGATCGTTCAGGGTCAGGGTGAACGAGTGCGAGACACACATGCGTGCACACGCAGACAGGTGGCGTGCGGACAATGGCAGGCGCGGATGCCGCACACGTCCCACCTTATCATTATCAAGGTGCGTATTGCTTTGTTCATTGCCTATTGACTATGCTTGAATGTAGCTGGCCATGTGTACGCAAGTCAGCGCTCAATTATCTGATAGATAATGACCAACTTTGGTGCACGATATTCATCTGACGAAGACATTGATTCTCGTTTCTACCGTTTCAGCTACAATCCTTCTATCTTCGTATAATGGATGCTAACGGTTTCGATGACTATTGGTCTATGTTTTTCCGGCTGTAGACTTCACTGGTGGCTGCCAGTTTGTTATCTATTCTTTTGCCAGAAGTGACAGAGATTTTTATAACTTATCGTGAACGTCCAAATGCGAGTTCGTTTAGATATCTCCCGTGTTATTCTTATCAACGTTGATCATAGTTTAAGTCAACCGGACGGAGCAACTACTAGCATGAATACATGCGGCATACTTAGGCGTTGACCATAGCTTAAGTCAACTGAACGGAGCAACTCCCAATGTGAACGCAGTGTGTATGAATCGGAATGACAAACGCGTGCAATGATATCGACGTATATTATATAATTCATAACATTTCAGTATGAGACACAGCGAGCAACAGTTTGCCAATCACGGTTCCACGATTCCGTTTTCGCCAAATAATCTTCTGAAGCTGTGACTGGGATATGACACGAAAATACTTCCTAGCAAGGGACAAATGTTTCCCATTTTTTGTGTGTGGATCACCCTGTTCTCAAAGTCTACGAAATTCTCTGAGTGATCGATCATCCAATGCTCGTAATGAGCTATTTCATCCAATGCTCTGTAGGCTCTCCATTCCTCCGTGATTATTTTGGTGTTCAGCTGAAAGCGAAAGGATTAAATAATGTAACCGGCTTACTCGGACATGTTATCGGATGACGGGCAATAAGATGGCTGTGTTTCGTCTGTCCACAGGGCAGACCGCCAAGAACGCCTTCCTTGTCTCATGCCTTCGGGGAGTGACACCCACGGTGGCGTTTGTCACTCCGATTCATATGCACTGCGTTCACACTGGTAGCTGCTCCGTCCAGCTGACTTAAGTTATGATCAGCGCCTAAGTATACCGCATGTATTCACGCTAGTAGTTGTGTGGCGACCTGGAGATTTCACTGGACTGCCTGCGGTATGATGGGTAAAATAGTTCCAAAACTCATTGTGGCATATTGTACATGGGTTAGTAAGAAAGTTCGCGTGATTCATGTTGTCTGATTGTCTGTCTGCATGCATTGTGACTGCGGCGCGAACCCGAATGGACACGTGCGTCACACTCTTCCGGTTTGATCGCACGTCGACGACTGGTGTCTAGCCTCTCTAACAAATTTGCGTGTCGGCGCTACTTCTAGCACTGTGAGCGACCCTCTGTATATTTCGTGCAACGAATATTCGGTTTCTCCTCTCAAAGGCATTTTTCTATTTCGCATCTGGTTAGTTCGGACCTATGGAAAACGACTTAGTTTAACGTGCACTAAACTGCTGAATCCAGTTGATTGAAGCTATGATCAACGCTGAGTATGCCGAATGTGCTCACGCTAGAAACCGTTCCGTCCAGTTGAATTAAGCTGTGATCGACGTTGATAAGAAGAACACGGAAAATATCAGGATAAACATTCATTTGGACCACTTAGGATAGATTATGTTGACCTTCTTCATATCTGACAAAAAATTATAAAATCTACTGACAACCGACAGTGAAGTCTACAGCCGGTGAAAACAAACCAACAGCCTTCGGAATCGTAAGCATCCATGATCCGAAGATAGAAGGATTGCTGCTGACTCGGTAGAAATGGGAATCAATGTTTTCGTCGAATAAATAACGAGCATCAAAGTTGGTCTTTATCTATCGCATAAATGAGCGTTGACTCGCGTACGCATGGCCAGCTACATTAAAGCATAGTCAGTAAGCAATAAACAAAGCAATACGCACGCTGTTAATGATAGGGTGGCACATGTTAGCCATGTTTACACCATACCGTTGGTAGAATCAACCACGTGATAACTTCAAGTGCCATAACTTTGAGGAGTGACATTTCGGCGACAGTTTTCTACCGGAAATGCTTTAAGCAGAACAAGCTAAATATGTAATTTTGATGTATAACTAATCAACAACCGTGACGACATAGCTTTCAGTCAAAATTACTTCGATATTTAGTGCACAATGCAAAGCAACCGCAACTTGATCCAAGAGTACAAATCCAATTATATCCCTCAAATCACGCAAAATTGAGCGTTTCTGCAAAATGGAATTATGTATTCTACCACGAAAATTCCGATGAAAACATTTTCATAACGCAAAATCGATTAGGAAAGCCAACGTTGTCGAAAAAAATGGCAACACATTTTTCTCAACAAAAGTGTGGATATGGACCACTTTTAGGTATAGCTGAATTTTCTCATTGCAACACAACTAATATACTCGGTAACATCTATATATTTGTCCCGTAATATGAATTTCAGTATTTCATGACAAATTTGAAAAATCTGTTATCGCGCCTAAATGGCCGTTTCTAACTCGTTTCGGCTTTGAAGCACTATACCGGTGGACTACACAATTGCCTGGGGACAAAAATACGAAACTGAACTCAATCGAACAACTGTTTATTAGTTGAGTCCGGCCAAGACACCTGTCTGAGCATCGAGGAACGAAAAGAAATGTAAGCTACCCTGGAAGAAAGACCGAAGGAAAACGTTCAATTTTGACATTTAGAAAGGTACACGGCTCCCATTGAATAAGAGTAAAGGAAAAGGTTGCGGTAGCCGGTGTAAGAAAAATATGATTAATACGGATTATTTCTAGGGAAAATAATAAAAGATTGGACCACTTTTCAACACTAACCAAAGGTAGCACAGCAATTCCAAAATTGATGCAACAGACCTTAACAAAATCAACACTTCAAGAATCTTGAAATTTTCCGCCAGATCCCCCTAGACCTGCTTGGCGCAGAGGATAAAAGGTCAGGTTTTCTCAGTTTTTTTCATATGGCTTACTCCTCACTCCCTCCAGCAGCCTTGTAAAACACCCCTGAAATTTCTAAATTACATTAGCGTCTTTCAACACCTTTGGGTTCCAGCCCTGTACACAGTTTCCCAGATATGGCCTCACATAAGCCTCAGAAAGCAGCCATAGCATACGAAGTCCTTGACGCAAACGTTTTCTGAAATACATGCAGTGCTCCATTTTATTTTCTGGTCGCCTCTGCACACTGTCTGGAGACTGTGGTTCCCCGCTTTGAGGGCTTCAAACCCTTGGCTGTCACTGCTCTCCTCAACACCCTCTGCTCACCCTCATTAAGCAGAGTAGCTGTCATTCTTCCATGCACTTCCGCACATTACTCGGTTCATTTCGCCTGTATATGCTGTCAGGATTTGTTGCAACTTTTATACCATCAGTAAAAATGTAGCAGGAGCACTTCATGAATTTAGTGAGATGTTTGATGAACATTGGAAAAGCAATGTTCCAAACACTGGTCCCCTAGGTACACCACTAACCACTGCATCTCCCGTGGGCCCTTCTCCTGCTATATCTACGTAAAAGACACGATTCCCCAGGGAGTATTGTATCCATCCCAGCAGCCTTGAAGGAAAATTGAGGGTAGGTAGTTTGAGGATTGGCAACCAATGGTTAGCTGATTCAAACGCTTTCCCAAAGTCCAAGTGGCAAACCACGACTTCTTCTCCAGGTTTATAAGATGAGACCTATTTCTCGCGAATCCATGTTGGCCTACTGGAAGAAACCCATTCTCAGGAAGGTGCGTCATGATCACTTCTTTAATAATTCTCGATCCAGGTCCTCTCTAAGAAAGGAAATCGGGACCACGCTTTTCCATAACGGAGAGATTATGTCGACTGATAAGGGCATAGCAGACACACTCATGGTACAGTTTTAAAGTGTCGACCGCTCAGAAAACGGTGCGACTGAGCCTCACTCTAACACCGTGGGCCTGGCCATGGTGGATCAGGATATTGCACCCCACGAAGTTGAGCAAGCAATATCCCAACCAAACAACACAAAGTCTACGGGCCCCGACTACATTAACCCGGCTATCCTGAAACCTCTGGTCAAATTGCTGGCGTCGTCTTTTATCCAACTGTTCAATCTCACATTAGAAACAGGGGTAGTTGTGAGGGACTAGAAACAAACCACTATAATTCACATCTTCAAAGATGGTAACCGGTCAGGGGTCGGAAATTACAGATCAGTAAGCCTGACTAGTGTCGTCAGCAAATCTTTGAACGCATATTACCAGCAAGGATTTGTCGATTTCTCTGCAAGCCGAAACTTTCCAACGCGCCTCAGCATGGCTTTCTGAAGGGTAGATCGTGTCTCATCAATCTGTTGATGTTCTTAGACGCTGTCACGGAGAAGCTGAATAGAGGGGAAGTTGTCGAGGTGTGCTACCTAGATTTCAAGAAAGCCTTCCACTCTGTCAACCACAGGCTTTTGTGCTGGAAGCTACGAGAAACTGGAATTTCCCCTAGAATCTCTAGGTGAATGTAAACGTTCCTAGTTGGAAGGCAATGCAGGATGAGAGCAAGAGGATTACCGTCGGGCAAAGGTTCTCCGTTAAGTGGAATACCTCGGGGGTTGATTCTCGCCCCCCTGCTCTTCCTGGTATACATAAATGACTTGACTGACAACATGGTCAGCCCATGTTACCTGTATGCAGATGACTTAAAGCTGATGGGAAATGCCTCGGACTAGGACGCCACCCAGTAGGACATTCTTAAGAAGAACTGCTAATGCTTCCCAATCGACCACAAGGTATATAAGGGCTGTACGTTGACGGGCAGTAGAACTCGAAACTAAACAGCAAACGAGAGACTTAGGTATCCAGGTCAATAGCACGTTTGATCCATCTGCTCAGTGTGCTTCGGCCGCGATAAAAGTACGGAGAGCGTTGTACTGACTAAAATCTGCGACCACCAACCCATGTCCAGCAGTGTTCGTTCCACTATACTTGGCCACTTGGCCGCTTGGAATATTGTGCTCATGCTTGGTCACCGTATCTCAAAAAGGACCTAGCTGTCCTTGAAAAAGTACAAGCTCGTCACACGTACGGTATGAAGTATGAAGGGTCAAAGCTACCAAGACCGACTAAGCTCGCTGAACCTATTCTCCCCCGAGCGCCAGCGGGTATGGATGACCCTACTGAAGTGTTCAAGATTACCTACAACAACGGCACAAGTCCACTGGCATGTTTGTTAGTGATAAGTCAGGACAGAGATTTAAGAGGACATAGGTTCACGATCAAGAAAACAAGATCATGATTGGCTGTTCGATTTATCCTTTTCACTAACCAGGTAGTCAACTCTTGAAACAAGTTGCCTGCAAAGACTGTGGAGGCCTCCGTCGTGCTACACCCTGTTTTCAATGAATGCCTTTCAGATCAGCAGGCACCCGCTTAACATTGAACAAGAGAAACCAACTGGATCCGGGAACCTTTGGCCTCTGCCTCGAACCCGTGTACCAATTGCTGAATAGCTGAATCGTAGATGTATTCTAAACAGAGCTAAACAAATGTTGGAACAACCTTGTTCCTACTTTGTGCTAATCGAAAAATGATTTGATCTTGTTGTTCAGAGCAACCTATGTTTGTCACCTCTTTCTTTTATTTCTACCCCAAGACCACCAAAGAACGCTTCCGCATAGACAGAAAACGCAGTCTGTTTAATCTCTGGATCACGCCAGTCAAGCATCAGGACGTCAAAAAGCGCAGGCCTTCATCAGATCCGGGATTTGTTATTGAAATTTGAAATTCTTCCAAGCAGTTTTGGGATAACCGATGTAAGCTTTAATGGTCAGTGGTTTTCCGCATAGTGATTCTTCTCCTCCCAATGGATATGTAAAACCTTCGACTTACAACTGTCATCCGGGATGATGACTTTCTAGAAGGTGAGGTGAATTAGATGAATGAGAAGCTGCTGTATAACATCGCTTGAAAGTATCAGTATGCATGCATGGATACAGTCTTAACCCAACGCCTTATTCACATCCAACCTATTCAACCTAAGTTATGCTTCAGCTCTGCCTTTTTCGACCGCTTTCATCAGGGGTCCTCTAGCAGTCTTTTCACTGAAACCAAATGCGGTAGTTCCAGAGCCCGAAATGTGTACCGCCTCAAAAAACAGGCAAAACGCCTCCACCTTTTACAACAGTAACATTAACCGCGATATCAGCATTACTCCTCTGTCCTCTCTTAATGGTTTCTTCGACCTGGAATCAGCTAGGGAAGGCTTATGATGGTTTTTCACTAAAATCGTTCCCACATTCCATTTGTAGTTCATAACGCTTCTGTCTAGCCACCTTTTACTAACAAAACCTGCTTTGCTCTCCAGGGGGTTTGTACACTCCAAGCTTTCTTTCTGGGCCTCTGCTCTTTTTCCACCCTATTTCTTCCTCAAAGGGGCTCCTTCTTACGCCGGCTACGTCTTGTTGGGGCATGTCTGTCAGCTGGCCATCTAAAATTGTCTTTACTTATGACCCAGACCTGGTTGACATCGTCGCTACCGTGATAATATATTCGGATCAATTGTTTCACATCCGACCATAACTGCTGACTATTCATGCCAAAAAATGAACTGTGATATTTGACAGGGGTTTTGCGCAGTCACGACTGAACCGTAAACGTATGGTTTCATGATCAATACGGCCCAAAGGTGTCCAAACCTTCAAGCCTAAAATGACATTGGGGTTCCTTGTAATAACAAGGTTCAAGACGGCGGCAATCAGACATCCCTTCATCTAGTGACCTCGTAAAATTATCGAAGTAATGTTGTCTGGCTTACGAGTTCTAACAACGCGGCGCCAAACGTACAGCTGGCAACATGCATCAATATCCAATCCAATTCGGAAGCATGGAAATCCCCTACCGTAATGAGTTGCCGTGATAGTTGCGCCCGTCCCCCAATAATCCTGACTTGCCCATATAGCAATTGTGTAGTCCACCGGTATGGTGCTTCAAAGCCGAAACGAGTTAGAAACGGCCATTTAGGCGCGATAACAGATTTTTCAAATTTGTCATGAAATACTGAAATTCATATTACGGGACAAATATATAGATGTTACCGAGTATATTAGTTGTGTTGCAATGAGAAAATTCAGCTATACCTAAAAGTGGTCCATATCCACACTTTTGTTGAGAAAAATGTGTTGCCATTTTTTTCGACAACGTTGGCTTTCCTAATCGATTTTGCGTTATGAAAATGTTTTCATCGGAATTTTCGTGGTAGAATACATAATTCCATTTTGCAGAAACGCTCAATTTTGCGTGATTTGAGGGATATAATTGGATTTGTACTCTTGGATCAAGTTGCGGTTGCTTTGCATTGTGCACTAAATATCGAAGTAATTTTGACTGAAAGCTATGTCGTCACGGTTGTTGATTAGTTATACATCAAAATTACATATTTAGCTTGTTCTGCTTAAAGCATTTCCGGTAGAAAACTGTCGCCGAAATGTCACTCCTCAAAGTTATGGCACTTGAAGTTATCACGTGGTTGATTCTACCAACGGTATGGTGTAAACATGGCTAACATGTGCCACCCTATCATTAACAGCGTGCGTATTGCTTTGTTTATTGCTTACTGACTATGCTTTAATGTAGCTGGCCATGCGTACGCGAGTCAACGCTCATTTATGCGATAGATAAAGACCAACTTTGATGCTCGTTATTTATTCGACGAAAACATTGATTCCCATTTCTACCGAGTCAGCTACAATCATTCTGTAAACTTGTTGATCCACGAACTGAGAAACTTCGTCCCCATCGTTCGCATTCCCTATTTTCCCCACTAACCTGACACTTGTTTCTACTACCCCACCCACCCCGTTTTGTTTTATTGAACTAGTGTCATTAAGTGTCCGCAGCGCGTGTGGCCATTCTTGTCCTGTTCTGCTGGCGTGACGGTTCAACTTTGACCTTGTTCGTCCTGTGGAGAAACTATTGATTTTGCTGGACGATACTGTCGTTGCGAACGTTTGAGGTTTGCCTTTTGCAATTACTGATGCATTTCTTCAGTAGTGCCGTAGAATTTGTTGGATCCAATCTTGTTTTCATTCTGGGGATCCGTTTTTGGGCTGCGCGTAACTCAACGATCAGACGTGAATCTTTACAGTACACAATCGGATGAAGCTTGGAATTTGCTTATGCCGAGGAATTCCGAGCTGATGGAATCCAAGGAATATTCCGGATGGGACAGGCATCTCCGCTGTTCTGCAGATGCTGTTCCAGTTTCTGGCTCATGGGTGAGTCGTAGATCCACACGCAGTCTAAAGAGTTTAAAGGCTAAATCTACGTTTTTGCTAGCTGAGCTTAAGTAACGTGTAGTCATTGCGGAATTCACATTTGAGCGCAAGCTGGCCCAGGCTAGAAAGGAAGTTGAGAGGGCTAAGCTGTTGTTTCATCTAGCTGAAGATAAGGATGCTCATGCCGACGTCGACCTCGAGCAAGAGCATTCAATTGACCGTGATTCTGATGTGAAGCAGTATTTGGATAACCAGAACTTGAGGCTGGCTCCAGAATTAAGGCCAGTACAGCCCGATGAGCATCCCATTCTAGTACATCCGTCGTATACCACTTTGTCAACAGCCGCTAGTCTTGACCTTTCTAAGGCTGAGTTGCGCCTCTTTGATGGTGACCCCATAAATCACTGGAAGTATGTTCGACAATTTGGGTGCTATGTCGAAAGGAAGGTATCAGATGATGGTCAACGGCTGTTGTACTTGTTACACTAGTATCGGGGTCGTGCCAGAGGAGCCACTGGGGAGTGCATTATGCTTTCGCCAACCGCTTCCTATCGTCGAGCGCGCGAGATACTGAGTGATTTTTATGGGCAGCCGTACCATGTTGCTCGTTCCCACATTGATGGTTTGTTGCTTGCGGGAAGGTCTATAAACAATACAACAGATGCTGTTTCCAAATTATCAATAAAGGTGCAGAGCTGTGAGATAACCCTTATCCAAACGAACTACATCTCTGATCTGAACTCCTTAACCAACTTGGAGAGAATCGTTAAATCGCTACCAGTTAACATGCAATACAGGTGGGCTGAGGTCGCTGATCGTGCACTGGCGTTTGGTCAGGAGCCTACTGTTGAACACCTTCGCAAGTTTATTTCAAGGAATGCTCGAATTGCTCGTAGTAGGTTCGGTCAGGTTGCCTACGACAGTGACCACAAAATCATCTAATCCGCTGCGACCTATGGCTCAAACAAGTTGGACACACTGAGGGATGCCAGCAGCGTCAACTAAGCAATGTTTATCGTCCTCTGCAGATAACTGTCTCTCGTGCAAGCAGATTCATGAGCTAGAACGTTGCCCTGAATTCCGTTCAATGGATGCCGAGCAGAGGTGGGAAACCGTTCGACGAAAAGGCGGATGTTTTATCTGCTTTAAGCCCTCCCACGTAGCTATCCGCTGCAAGCGTAGGTTGAGGTGCACTATAGATGAATGCAGTCGTTGTCATAATGACTTGCTACACTTGAAACCCAATGACCCTGGGAAGGCTACTTCAGTGCATCAAGGATCTTGCAGTGCAGCCAGTTGTCCAGGCAAGCAGGCTCGCTTAGGTGTCATCCCGGTGCAAGTGGTGGTTCCCTCTAGAACCTTTACTACCCACGCGTTTGTGGATGACGGGTCAGACACCACCATAGTAAAGAAATCTTCCTAGCTCGTCTAGGTATCTCGGGTACCGCTTCGGCTCTATCCATTACGATGATCAATGGAGCGGAAACAACATATTGTGTGAGCGCTAAGTTAGATATGAGGTCCTTAGATGGAGATGAGACTGATACCATCGATAACGCTTACTCTGCTGAGGACCTGCCCATGAGACCTATTTATTCCATCCAGAGAGAAGCCAGTAAGAGGGCACACTTGCTGGACGTTACATTCAGTGAAATTGAGGACGGTGAGGTTACTATTCTCCTCGGTTGTGACGTGCTCGAGGCGCACTGGGTCCTAGATCAAGGACTAAGGGGATGAAGACAGCCGTACGGAGTGAGGACCCTGTTCAGTTGGATGTTGTGCGGACCTTTGACCAGTGAATGACAGGCTAAGGCGTATGTCAACTGGCTATCGCGGGACGTTCCTACGTTAGTAGATCAGAGTCGTGCCTTATATGATACTGAGTTCACTTATATGTCCCCGAATGGTCCCATAATCTCTAGAGAGGATTTGGTGGCCATATCACTAGTACAGTCGTCCGCGCTGGATGCAAACGGGCATTGTGATGTGCCCCTTCCTTGGAAGGATGGGCACCTCACCCTTCCTAACAACTACAGAATGATTTAGAAAAGTTTGTCGTAATTGAAGAGGATGTTTAACCGTGGTGCAGATACTTTCCCAAAGCACGCGAATGTGGCACATCACATTGAACGTGGGTATGTTGAAAATGTCCCCTAAGCCCATATTGACCCAAGCTACCCACATCAGTGGTACTTGCCACACCGCCCTGTACCAAAATCTAAGAAACCGGGGAAACTGAGAGTAGTCTTTCGCTGCGCGGCCAAATGCCAGGGACCGTCCCTGAATGACAGGCTGTATTAGCGCCCTGACTTGACTACAAATCTGGCAAGCGTAACGCTACGATTCCGCACAGAGAAAGTGGCAGTGTCAGCGGGTATCGAAGAGATGTTTCTACAAGCACGCATCCCCGTTCGTGATTGAGGTATGTTCCGATTTCTGTGGCGGCCCGAACATGACCTTGCAAGGGATTCAGTAGAGTACCAAATGGCTTCCCATCCTTTTGGCGCTACCTCCTCGCCTTTCAGTGCCAGTTATGCATCACGACGTACCTCTGAGGACTGTGGGTCGATGTATGAAAATTACATTTGCGAATCAGTTCGGACGAATTTTTGTGTAGATGATTGTCTAGTTTCGGTTCCTAACGCAGAAACAGCAAAATATTTTGTGAGAGAGGTTTGTGACATGATGACAAGAGGAGGCATCCGACTGAGAAAAACTGGGCTTTGAATGACCGTGAGGTGCTAGCATCAATACCGACCTCGGAGCTCTCACCCTCCCTATTAGATATTGCAGCCAACTCCCTACCATCACAACGAACTCTCGGTATTCAATGAGACGCTGAAACGGATGAATTTCGCTTGAGCCTTCAGCTCCCAGACAGGGCGGGGACTAGGAGAAGGATGCTATCCTGTGTCTCTTCGTTATACGACCCTTTGGGCTTTGTCTCGCCGTGGCTGCTTCCAGGCGAACGTTTGTTTCAGAAGCTGTGCAAGTGTGGTCTCGGATGGGACGAACCGTTGTGTCTAGAAGATCGCAAATAATGACAAGCTTGGTTGTCAAGTTTAAAGGCTGTTGATGAACTCCGAGTTCCACGCTGCATATTGTTTCGCAGGTTATTGTTACAGAGCTCTCTGAGCGGCATATATTTTGTGATGCCTCGGAAGGGGGTTACAGGGCAGTAGCATATGGATGTTTCACTTCAAATGAAGGTACCAGGAATAGTGCACTAATGTTTAGCAAGGCTAGAGTTGCACCACTTAATGCGGTGATTATCCCGCGACTCGAATTAGTCGCTGCAGTCCTGGCCGTGAGGTTACATGGAATCATCGTTAGCAACTTGGGTCAGATGTTCCGATATTGTTTTTTTCGGACTGATTCCATGATTGTTCTCTACTATATACACCATGTATTCATTCGGTTTTGCACGTCTGTGGCTAACCGCTTTTCTGTGATCTACCAGTCGTCGACACCGAAACAGTGGAGACACGTGAGGTCCGAAGAAAATCTGACGAGCTTAGCTTCGCGTGGTTTGACGGGCGGCTTAATAAGAAGCAAGTGGCTGATAGGTCCAGAGTTATTGAGTCGATCTTGCAGGTCATGGCCTCCGAAACCCAACTCTCTCTTTGAGCCCAACGACATTGAACCGAAGAAGACACCGGCTCATGTTAACTTAGTCGTTCAAGCAAACGGTCTGCATAACCTTATAAGTCGATATTCAAGTTGGTCTCGATGGCTTAGAGCCATGGTGTGGCTTACCCGATTCAAGTACTACATTGTGGAACTCCATGGCAGGCGCTCGGAATTGATTTTGAAAACCGGCCGCATGAGTTTAATGAAAATAAAGGCGGCAGAAGGAGACGTTATCAGATCAGTGCAGTCAGAGTGCCCCCCCCCGAGGAAGTAGCTTTGCTGTCCGGGCTGTCCGGCTGTGATCGCCTTCCTGTTCTCCCTCAAAGGAGCTCCTTGAAGTAATTGTCACCCATCATTATTGAAGAAGTTATACGGGCAGGAGGTCGACTGTCGCTATCGGTTTATAGTTTCGAGACCATGCACCCCATAATATTGCCTAAGCGCCATCACATCATTGACCTCATTATAAGATACCATCATGAAGTCGAAGGTCACTCTAGAAGATATCATGTGTTGTTTTCGCTAAGGAGACACTCTTGGATTACACAAGGTGGCGCGGCGGTTAAGCGAGCTATCAAATCGTGCCTAGCCCGTCGTCGCCGTTGTGTTCCAGTCGGTAAGCAGCTAATGGCCCCTCTACCCTCTGTTATGGTAAACCCAGCGTGGCGTCCGTTCACGAAAGTTGAGTTGGACTATTTTGGACCCCTGTGTGTGAAGAGGTGCAGGACTTCAATAAAAAGATATAGATGTATATTTACTTGCCCACAGTCCCGAGCAGTGCATATCGAAGTGGCACATACTTTGAATACCGACTCGTTTATTATGGCCCTGTCACGATTCATCGAACGCAGAGGTAGGCCCGAGGCAATTTTTTCTGATAACCGTACCAATTTTGTAGCCACTGACAAAGAGCTTAGAGGCTGGGTCCGCAACTTAGGTAGCGGGTCCGTCAATGACAAGCTCTTGCAAAAGGGAATTCAGTGGCACTTCAACCCACCGTATGCTAGTCATCGGGGTGGAGTATGGGAGCGATTGATTCGATCTGTCAGATGTATTTTGAGCGCAATTTGCCGAGAACAACGAACCGATGACGAAGCCCTTCTAACTTCATTGACTGAAGTAGAGCGTATCTTACACAACAGACCATTGGTTCCTGTTGCCGCAGACGGTCCTGACAACATCGCTCTAACTCCGAGTGACTTACTTCTCTTGAAGAGCAATACAGGGTTGGCCCAGAATGCAATCTGGTAGACAGGTACACTGGGTGTTGGAGATAAGCAAATCACATGGTACCTACCTTTTGGAAAAGGTGGTCTGGAGAGTATGTGTCATCGTTGCAAGTGCGCCTGAGGTGGTTGACAAGGCAACGTACTTTCCAGGTCGGTGACGTTGTTCTTGTTGTGTCCGATGGACTGACTAGAGAACATTGGCCCCTGGGACTAGTTACGAAATGTGAAGTAGACGCTGACGAACTAGTCCGTACTGTAGAGGTTCGCACGAAGACAGGTTTAGTGAAGAGAGACGTGAGGCGCCTTTGTTTGTTAGAGGGACATGACTGTTAGCCACTATGGTTCGCGAGGTCTCCAACGTATGTCGCATGGATGGTTACATTGAGTATGGGTAGACAGGGAGCCAGAAATATACAGCACTACCAGCCGTCTGTCAGATGCAGACGAATTTTGGCGGGCGCTGTAAATTTGCTGATCCATCGTTTGCAATCCTTATTTTTCCCACTAACCTGACACTTGTTTCTACTACCTCACCCACTCCGTTTTGTTTTATTGAACTAGTGTCATTAAATATCCGCGGCGCGAGTGGCCGTTCTTGTCCTGGTCTGCTGGCGTGACGGTTCAACTTTGACCTTGTTCGTCCTGTGGAGAAACTAT
>JTDE01000947.1:45425-56916 GCA_014338405.1 Paragonimus skrjabini miyazakii
GTGGTCAAGCAACAGCATGGTCACGAGATATGAAGACTTTGACTGCTTCATTGAGCAAAGTGGGTAGGTGTCACCTGCCTGGCTGGGGTCCTCGTGATTACTCAAACCGCTGGTTAGAGACGCTATCCGAGATGGCGATGTGTCACAGTCAATGGCGGACCTGTATCCATACCATTTCTAGTTCTTCCACTTAGTCTTGTTTTAATAATTTTCAATCTTCTTAGTAACGTCTTCTTCTAGGCTATTCCACGTCACTGTTGAGGTGAGCGGCGGCCCGAGCCACAGTACCTTTTGCTCAGGCTCATGGCTGTTGTGATGATGATGATGGTGGTTTTGTCCCACCTAATGGGATTACAACATTTTTATGAAGTCCAAGAAACTCATGACCAAGAAGAACGTCTGCACATAAATGTGGTAGGACTGACAGCTTTAATCTCTCATACACAGCGTCCTTATACTTGATCGACGCCAGGATGTGACCTCGTGTGTCACTTGACAGAGTGGTAGAGACCATTGTTATCTTGCTGCGAGATTTATGAACTTTCCAGTCATTCTGCAACACTACGGAATACGCTACATAACTTTCAGAACTGCCAGTATCTAGCAAAGCTTGTGAGCGAGTTCCGTTAACTTCCAGATCAACTACAGCCTTCGAAATACACCGCCGCTGATGTGACAGTCGAAATGGACGGTCGGGTGATAGAAGAACAGGGCTGTCGGTTCTGGGACATCGGACAAAACTTTTGAAAGTGCCCCCTCTCTCCTCACTTATTGCATAATACACCTCTAGCAGGTCATTTCGAACGGGGGTGTTTGTCATACCTTCAGAAGAAACATTTGCCAATCAATGAGCTGGAGGCTGCCACATCAGGCATTCTGGTAGGGTTGGACGTGTTTTCTGAGACCTCGATTGCAGCCATGTAGGTGTTAGTCGGAGTGGACTGGTATGATTTGGACCGCTTCTCTGCCAATTCAGGCGATCTGGCCTGATCGAAAGCGACCTGAAAGTTCAACACTTTGTTCCAACTGTCTCTGTCGAATCTGGCTAGACAGTAGACCACTTATGAAAGCGTCTCGGATTGAATCGTCTCGATTCCGCTCGGCTGTAGTGGCTTTAAAGTTAGTCTTTGGCAAGCGACCTCAATCTTTGAAAAACTGGTCCAGTGTCTGTCTACCTTAATGTCTACAAGTCGCTAACAAGTGACGAGCGAATATTTCGTTCTTGGGTTTCACATACAGGTCCCGTAGCACGAAGACTGCATCGTCATAACGATCGCATTTGAGGATATACTCATAGACCGAGGACGAGATGTAGTTGATCAACATAGTCAAGTTGTTGGGATGGAGACTGTTAAGGGATGACAAGAAATTAGTGATCGTACAAAACCAGTGATTCCATTCTTTAGAAGCGTGAACTGCGTTGGGGTCGACGTCAAACCTCTCAGAGCGTATGGTCCGTTCCATCACATAGTTGTTAGACGAAGAAATTGTTGTGAACAATTAGATTCGACGGCACAAACGAACAATCTTGCGTCATAAGCAGAAGAGTAAGAAGCCCTTATGATATACTTTATTCGTCCAACAATTGGCGTATGACAGCTGAAATGGAAAACGTAAATCTATTACCAACCCATGGATGAAACAAATAACATAAAATATTATAGCAGTCCCCTCGACCTTCTTCCGAGAGAGTGCAGTCTGAGTTATTTCAACTTTTCACCCCTACTGAACCCTTTCATACTAGCCATCACCCGAGTTATCAATCAACTTTCCAATGACGCTTTCAAGTTTGGGAGACCATTCTCGCACGCATTACTGCGTGAGGCCTGATGAATTCTTCGTACAGTGGCATAAAAACTTCCGTTTTGTCATGTTCTGGCCTTCTCCAGCTGGGAAAGAACCGTCTAAGCCTTTGCAACCTCTTGACGTTAAAAAGTCGCTTTAAAATCATTGGTAACCATCAGCCCCAAATATCATTATTCGCTCTCTTCATCAAGGTGGTAACGCTGTGGTCGCTTGATTACCGTAGTTGGTCCTGCTCGTTTCCATTTAACAACTGGTGGTGGTTGATTGAGTCTGATTACAGGTCCCGTCGTTCACTACAAACGACTTTCCGACGGAGGTCCTCTTGTATGATGACGCTTCGACGGCTTTTCTTTATCTTCACATCAGCAGTGAATAGGAGGCAAGTACTTTTAAGTTTATGTGCAAGGTCATTTAAAAGCACTGGAAATATTGGTGGTCTGAACATAGAGCCTTGGGGCGCCTCGATAACCGTTCGGGCCTTCTCCGACTTTTCGTTACCAACTGCAATCGGGAACGTTCGATCCCCTGAAAATTCCTTCATCTAGCCATTGACTTCATCGGATACGTTACATGCTCGTAGTTTAACGAGTAGGAAATGATGCGTGGCTGAGTCAACAGCTTTAGGGAGCACCTTATAATAAACCTTAATCTGTTCAACGTTATCCAATTTCTCGGTGATTTCCTCCCCGTAGCATAAGATATTTGATAAATATGACGTTTTCCTCAAGAAACCATGCTGGCTAGCACTCATAATCTGCTGACTTGTAAGAGGTGCGACTGTTTTGTCTTTCAGTACTTTTTTCATTACTTCTGGATTAACGGATGCCAAACTCACAGGGCGGTAGTTTGTAACTTCCTTTTTACTATCACCTTTGTGAATAGAAGCCACCTTCTCTGTCTTCCAGTCATCAGATAGGACGATTTCCTTCAGTGGTTGATTGAACAATGTTGTTCAAGGCTTGGCAACTAAGTTAATCAGCGGGTTGATTGTGGCCGCATGTAGAACATCAAGTCCGGAGAACCTTAGAAAAATTTCAAGCTGGCAAATACACCTCTGCATCCATCACAATGTTTCTGCGGAACTCTGTAGTAACTAATGGTGAGGGATGCAAACTATGGTTTCTTCTGTGGCTCTTCCCAAAGAAACGGAAGAACATTGTCGCTTTATCCTAGTCCGCCATTGTTTTCTGACCATATCCATCTGTTACGTCTACTTGCTTCCGCATGTAGGTTTTGAACTGAGCATGATTGAAACATGCCCCAAGGTTGGCTTTCGCCGTTCTGGCTAGTTTCACTGCAGCCCGCCTTAAATTCCCCCAGGGTGTTATGCATCTTCTTCCAGTGCAAGATATTCCCTTTATATTTTATCTCTTATCCAGTTTTCACGTACCGTATCCAGGATGGGCTCTTATTTTTGCACCCTCCTCACTTTCCTCCTACACCAAGGGGAACTTGTGTATCAGGTGACTTAAGTAAGTCGTCTCTAACAGCCATCTGCTTGCCTTCCACTCTTAGCCAATAGTCAACTTCTCAGTTAAGATCATGGTCAGACTTCACCAGCTTACTTTTGTTATGTTCGAAGTCTAAGAAACTTTTCTGGCGGTTTTACCACACTCGTCTTTAACTCCAACCGCACAGCGACATGATCACTGCGACCCAAGCTGGTCGCATCCTCTTCATATTTCTTGAAAATAAGGTTCGAAGTTTTGTTTTCAAACCACCATTACTGGTGAAAAGAAATTGCTTTCAGGGCGGTTGTCTGTTTCTGTCACTTCCTTCTGCCTTATCCGATCACGAATTGTTGCCATTGACGCAAAAAAGCCAACCGTACAGTAGTACCGCGCGCACATGTTATCCGCCGTGCCCTTTGGTAAGAGACATGTCATGTCTCATCACAGTGAGACTGGATATTGACGCGATGAAACTTCTTTCTCACCTTGGTGAGTGGCAGTGCTCGAGCAACTGACTAAGGTGGAAATTCGATCATTGCATTCATGGCCCGCGCGAAATTCAGCTTGCTTGTTTAGCCTTGGCGATCGAGAGACACATTTCCGGTGTTTTCCCATCCGAAAGGCTAGTCGCCAGTTGGATACGACAAGTCTTGTTTAGTCTACGTCTGAACTGGATGTTAAGAAAAGCCCAGTATGTCGCCTTTCCGCTTTTGACGCACATGATATATGTGTGTGTGGAGAAACATATCAACAATTATTGGGTCACTTGAAACCACTTCAATGGTGGTGTTCACGCTAAGTAGCCAAATAAAATATTTGAGTATATGTGACGATTTCACAGTCGTGAACAAGTTGAGTGAGAAAGTACAACATATGCACATCTGTGTGATGTCACACTAGCACGTGGCTACCTACTTAATGTATCCGAGTTAACCAGTTTGTGTCACCGAATACGATAACTCAGCCTGAATTTGAAGCCAAACAGAATGCCGAACTTTTGTGCGCTCCATTCGGGCGTTCTTGGTTTTACCACGGGTCCTCGCATGTCTGGGTTACTGATTCCCAAAACTCATTGGGGAACTGTTGACCTCTGGTAGGAACAACAATACGGCAGTTCATCAGGTCACGTGATGTGACGACTGGTGAATTTGCACTGACAACCTCAGAATAACCATAAATGGAGACCATTCTGCGTCGAGCAATGCGTAGTCATCCACAGGTTGTATGACTGATGAATGATTTTGGGTTGTCATGATATGAATTCATGTGTCATCTCCTACCTTGTGTTACACTACAGTGAATGATAACTTCGGAGGTTTCGGATTACATATATTTTACTTTCTCATTAGAACTGTTCATGATTGTAAGCACAGCCCCTTAATTCAAAAAATCTCCACGTGTGTTCATGCGTTTTATTTGTCTACTTATCGAGGATATCATTATTGTGATAGTTTCATAGGTAGTCCAAGAATCGCTGATCTGTTTCGTCTGAACTAAACTTGTAGTAGTTAAGCAAGAATGAGAACCACTGACGTATTTGCTGTTTATTATGATGGTGATGGTGAACTTGTATCCCATTGGTCGCCCTACGTGCTGCGTTAACCACTCTTATCGACACACTCGGCAGCATAGTGATTACTGATATGTGCTTACAATCGCAACTAATTTTCTTACATTTCCATCGATTCTTGAAGTTCTATCTCTTTCTTGAAACTTAGGAGGTATCTGTTCGCTTTGTCGATGGTTTGACCTAGGGTTACTCTTCTTTGGAGCTGTACATTTAGCTGGTCAGGGAACATTGCAATATGGTACTTTTTAAGTCGTGGCATATAAGACCTGCGGAATACAGCGAAATGCAAAGTATGGGGCTGGTGCAAGTGAAACGTGGAAATATTTCGAAAGCTGAGGCCTTTTATGAATGCCATATATATATATATATATATAATATTCTGAATGTCTTATATGCAGCAGCTTAAAAGGCAGAACATCATAATGCGTTCCCACCTGACACATGTACAAGTTCAGTATGTCACAAGCGTTGTGGTAAGTAGCAGCTAACCTGCGACTGTCCGGTATGCGTGAATCTATCTCGTCCAGTGAAATGAATTCAAGTTGACACCGTCACCGCGTAAGGTAGTTGGTTGGTTTCTCGGTGTACTGTACGACACATGACTGCCTGGAACCAGTAAGTAAGCCGCAAGTTTGGGCTGTGACTGTATGAACTAACGTTCTTAATCGTGGGAAAGCGATTTTTAATTGGTAGCAAAGCTGAAATTCTTGAGGGAAGTTCAACCCTACCCGCTACGCAGAGCACCGTGGCAATTTCTTTGATGCGCCCTACCAGAATAATTCAGACCTCAATTAATTGGTGAGCAAATGGATAATGAAACATCATTGAAAGGATAATGTCACTTTAAAGTGGATCAAAGGTTTGGTGACGCCAACAACGCCACCTTCCAATGGTTCACACATACGCTCGAAAAACTTGGCGAATTCTGTTGTGTCGGGGAGCGTCAACACTTCGGACGAAAGTCCCGATCAAATGCCCCCAACCTCGACGGATTGTGCACGACCCATAAATTACGATATGCCAGGACATGGCAACAGAGAAAACTGAGAGCAGTCTGCTAGTGACGCATGTATCCACCTGAATCTTCGACCTGATGGAGCCAACGAAAATGCAGCTATATTCCTATTGTGACCTTAAGTATCACGTGAAAGCGGGAACAACTATTCAAGGGAACACGAAGTCCGTATCTCATGACTGGTATAAGACATTAGTTCTGACTTCAACTTTCTGTTCTTGGGGTTAGGTTTACCCTATTCCTAACAAGCTCCCTATTCTAGAAGGTGTCATGCCACAAGAATGTGTTTGGCATCCATGCACACCCAAACCAGTGTCGTTGGCCTGTCGTGTTGAAGAACATTCCCTACCGGCATAAGCAGAAGCGGAGAGCCACCGTGTCTTGTACAGTGTCGGCCTAGTGGTAGAGAACTTCAGCACGCATGAATCTGCTTTGTTGGTATCCATTCACACAGACTGTTTAGGAAATTATGTGTTACTAGGCCCTTTTACTGGTAACTTGGTAAGTTTGACGTTGGCGACCCGTACCAAACATGCTGGATTTTATTAATCAACTCGCAAGTGAAGGCTGTAGACGGCCCACTTCGTTGAAATTGTAAGTACTGAGGTGTAACTGAATACGCAGCAAAACTGGGCTGCCTACAAATTCCTTATTAGGGCTGATATTATCTGCCGCGTGTAGAACAGCTTATTATATGGTTTAGGTTATCCACATTTTGCTCCAAAGATGCAAACATCTGCATGCCGAGAACATCAAAGTACTAGGACCTTTAATGAATATGTCTACGGTTTAATTTTCACATTTTCGTTCTACGTTTATCGATTAAGTCATTACTTTGCCTATCTTTGCACAACACTAGTTTGATTTTCCCCGATTGTGTGGCTGGTATGCTAAACAATAGCCGAGTCCACTTTGGACAAACATTGTGACGGATGGTCGGCTTTCACATTACGAGCATTAATGAAGCTATCAAAAATGTTACAGTCCTGAAATGTCATGAATTTCTAAGTGTTAGTGTTTAGAAATAAGGTTATATTGTTATGATAACGCTTCATTAAGCTTGCGGAATTACTTGGTGAAGACAATCCTGTCATTGTAGTATAAACTCTTTTAGTTCTTTTATGGTGTGACTTTGGGAAGCTGAGGCAGGTGGTTGAGGGCAGTTAGCTCTCCCATCACCACCTCGGGGGATCACTAAGCAACTTCATGAACATCAGCGTGTTGAAACCCGTCGCTTAGTGTGAGGTCCTAATTGTACTGTTTCGTGTGAGTTCATGATAGGGGAGCTAACTGCCCTGGTAACTGTCGTTTTGCAGTCAAGGACGATCAGGTAAAAGTCTGTATTGGTTCTGATATCGTTTTCCTTGGCTCTTTAGCAATAGAAAATGCGCTGTAACTCCAACTCACTTGTAATTTGATCTATTTGGCGACCCAGTTTTCGTTTGCTTAACGGCGGGTACTGTAATTCAGTGATGCGCTATGTTTACCAAACGTTTTGATATATGTGGGCGTTCTTGCACATCACTGTCGCATGTGAGCGCAATGTGTATTGTTCGAGGTCACTTTACGCATACCACATTGAAAGAAAACCAGCGAACCCGGCAAGTGGTAAAATGGCTGTGCATTTTAAGTGTGATCCTCAAGGCACGTTTTCGCTTGCTTTGGTACTTTGATGCTTTGCTAATGTGAGATATAGCTGGCTCATTTTTTAATTTGTAATAATTCACCCACGCTGTTCATATTCACCTACATATTCGTAATAAAACTAGGGTTCGCTATTTCCGTGTTTCGTTTCGGACTTATGTGCACTTGCTCAGTCGTAACATCTACGATCTCAAGGTTGCAGATTTGCACTCTGGGTTGCCTCGATCTCTTCTATCCAGGTTTGAATAACTTGACTGTCTCCACCCACGTGAATTTTACAGCACATGATTGTAAATATCTTGTGGTGCGGACGTTGGGTACTTAGCTTAGTAAGTTGGATGGATTTAGAGTAAAAGGTATTTGAACGGAGTGAGATTTCGCCCACTGATCTCCATTCAAATGAATCACAGGCACGGTCGACTACGCTGGATCTGACTGATCTCTCCAGGGTAGGAGACGTACCTCTCCTGTACGTTCGCCTGGTGGATATGTTATTCCTCAGAGTGCATCCGCATGGGATAGATATTGAAAACGTGAGAACACTGTCAAACCTTTAGTAAAACGACTAACATGCTAATATGCTTACTTCATTTACATGTCTACTCTCTTATTATTGTTAACAGACGTAATCTCGGTTTGGATTTGGGCGCCTACATTCAAGGAAAATCATTCACTCGCTCCGTATCAATCAGTGAAGCGACCTCCGCAGCCAGCGCGGCTTCTGATAGTGGCGATACTGCTAGCCCCTATCTAGTGCCCGGCAGCGGGAGATTTGCCAGTGGCGGTGGCCCTGGATCTCAACCATCACCATCTCCTCTCTCCTCAGCTACCGCAACTATTTCCCCAGACAGCCCCGTTCCATTTACCATCTCTTCTCTGTTTCCACCGGCCTCCGTTTCCCAGTCCGTGTGTCCGTCAGTCGCTCTTTCAACTGCCCCTTCAACCCGGGACCCGATGATAGCGGTCTCACCACAATCATCTTCAGCTGCGAACACTCCTGTGCTGGAACCGCTACCTTGTTGTAGCAATTCCACAAACTGTTCGAATGTCACCAAAATTGCTCGTGCGAGCAATCCGTACACAGCGGAGTTCAACTCGCTCTTCCAAAACCCCATCACACATCGAACCGTAACTCTTTTATCTCATCTTGTGGACTCCCGTTTGTCTCCAGAATGGCGAGAGGTATTGCTAAACTGGACCACCAGTTCAATCAAACTGGCTTCCGAATCTCCTCCAGTCTCTCTTCCGAGTGTATCCCATCAGTGTGTTGACCACCACACCTCCACACCGGTGGACGCAACCGATTCGTCATTAACGCGGCGAGCTGTTCCACCAACTTTATCCCCTTTAGATGACATTGCCACTGTGAAACGATTTAGGCACAATAACGATGGGCCTGAGGTGGTCGAGTCAACAGCAGTAACTCCTGTGCACTCACAACTGAAAAAAACACGTAGCGAACCGCGACCGACTTGCGGCAGTTCCTCACCTGAGTCGCCTACCTTTATCTCGCTTCGCTTGGTCACCACTGTCTGTAGTCTGGCCGATCATTTTGAATCCCGTTACCGTGATAAATTGGGTGATCTGTTAGAGGATGTTGCTCGTCTCAGTACATCTTCTGTCGGAGATGACTCAAACGGCCCTTCAACTTATAACTTGAGTAACACAGCAGACGATGGGACTGTTAGTCAGGATGTCGTAGACGTCAATCGGCGTATCATTTCCGCCGCTCGGAATCGTTTCCATCACGTACTACGCGAACTTTTCACGGAACGTATCAACTGGGGCCGTGTGATTGCCATGTTGGCTTTTGTGCGTGCCTTGTGTGAACATGTGGAGAATAGTGGCGGGGAGTCTGCACATTCTAGCGGAACCAGTCGACTCTCACAGGCCACATCTCCGTCGAATGAACTGAACACGGATGTAAGTCTGATTACCAACGTATCTACCTACTTTTTTTGTGCTTATCATGTGCTAATTTCGTACTCGCACCAGCGCAACACTATCTTGGCCAAACGGACTACTTTGCAATCAGGGATGATGTTGAATATGCATCTTTCCTATTGTTGGTCCATAATGCATTGGGCTTCTGCCGCACGTCATTTAATCACTGGTGTCTTGGTTATTTAATGTCATCCAAGGTGTTTCGAATGTGGCGGTGGGTGTAATGATTGCTAATATTCGTCATCCTTCGAGGCATTCAGTCAATTTGGACTCAAACTATTTCTGTTCTGTTTCTGTCGACAGTTCAGAAATAGTATAACGAAATTCGGTCAAGACCACTTATTCAGAGCAAGAGGGAGAATATCTGTTTGCATTTCGTTTACTCTCTTCAGTCGTAAACCTAAACCATGTCAGTTATATACATTATACAGATATTGACGAACAGGAACTAGAAATACAAAAAAAACAAATATTATGTAATCAAGACCATGGCAGTCCGATGGGTTTCATCAACCATCTCTTGCACATAACGTCAGTTATTACGTTCGAATAAGCATCGCCTCGCAGAAAACCAATATCTTTTGTTTTCGATTGTACAACAGTATCGTAAATGGGTTTACTAAGTCAAATTGATGACCTGTTCTCCTGAGGTATTTAACACTCGGTTACGTTGGATTTCAAGCAATCGGTTCACTAAGTTGAGTCTGGTGTGTCATCAGTTGTTTCAGCCACTCACGGTGATAGTCGTCGACCTGTTCTATCTATGTAGAGGTCACTGCAACTGCAAGTGAACTGGTAGACAACATGTTTGACGAACTACCTTCTCGATAGCGGAGAACTTGTCCTCTGGTAGTTTGGACTGAACGCAACTGCGCAGCCGTATACATTCGAGTCAGAACAGACTCGTCTGTGTATCATGTCGTTGGTTAGATGGCCAACTTTTAATGATAAAAACAGGAAAGTATACTTCCTTTTTGGATTCAGTGCTCTTATTCACCTGATTACGTGCCTCGTAAGGTTTTTCTCAACATCTCTTGTTCTGTCTACAATTTGTCATGGAGTACAAATACACCTGGCTCTGTGAAACAGTGTTTTGGATCTAACCACGGTTGTATGCAATAGGAACAAAGCTGGAAAACTGAAGATATTGACCACTCCGTGTTGTTTTGTGGTGTACTGAACGCTGCAACATGTCATCCGCACGTCTAGTAGTAACTTCATGAGATAAAGATAGGGTGGGGTGAATATTACTAGGGAAATTATAAAACAAATCAAAATGAGTGACATCGGTAAAAATTCATATATCATCAACGTGTCGTTTCCACAATAACGATTCAGCTCTATAATCCGGGGTTCACCGCCCAGTCATTTGTAGAAAGATGTTCGCCGGTGTTTGGTCTAACGGACCACTTATAGTAACTCCGTCTGTCTGTTTGTATGCAATCTGCCAAAATAGAAACGAGTGTTTTTTGTGCACATTAAGGTGATATCAAGACCGAGATCACCTGATTCAAACTGAAAATGGTTCGTACACTTCTGGCAATATTACCCATTAGGGCTGCGTTCTTCACTGTTTGAAGTAATGCCTGCTCAAGATCGCTTTGTTTTCATTGAACACATGCTTTCCAATAACCTATCAGTTTGCCCCGTTTGACTTGTTTGCTTTACGTGGCTTTGGTTTACTATTAAGTAAGTGATTTAGTATTCGAGCATTGCAGATAGCTAGATTGACCGATTGTTTTGTCTACGATGTGTGCGGCCGCGAATGTGTTGACCGGCGTGGATTAGGAAATCACCACCGTAATCACAATGCACCGTCGACGAAGAGACGACGAGTACGTTAGGCTCAGGTAGGTCATATTAGTTTATCCATTCTACTTCTGTCACCGATTGCATCGACCAAGACCATGGTCGTTTGGCAACTGATCCGCTTCTCTTTTCAGGAACTTGATTGTCTGCGGTCTTTTGCCCATTCTTTTCTTGGCCGGTTGGACACACGGTTGGCGGCATCCGAAACGGATTAGCCTGTCACAGTGACCGAAGCCAAAGGACGCCTGCGCT
>JTDE01000947.1:57881-75331 GCA_014338405.1 Paragonimus skrjabini miyazakii
CGGTAGACGAAGAGCTTAGTGCTCGGCTTCAGGCTGTGATTCTTCCACACACGTCTTTCAAGACGCTAGATTGATCAACATAGAGTATGCGGATAGCATTTTCTTACTTTGCCGAATACATACAAACCTTGCTGAACAAGATGAACAATCGGGCTGGTTTGTGTGGAATGCGCTTCTCACCTTCAAGTGCAAAGCGCTACTTCAAGAATGAGGCATTTCCACTTCTAACTTCCTTACTGCGAATAGTTCGCTTGAGACTGGGCAGTTTCACATACTTGAGTAGCAACATATCATCAGCTTGTAATACTGCTGATGAGATATCAGCGAAAATAGAAAAGGCAAAAGTTACTTTTGCCAACGTGCGTCATTTGTGGTGTCCAGAAGATGTCCGGTTGTCGCTGAAAGGTTGAGTATATAATGCTTGTGTATGTTCTATTTTGCGTTGGGGTTCGGAAACATAGCCTGCTCGCAACGAAAATATCAACGGACTGGCTGTGTTTGACCATTGTTGTCTTCACCAACTAGCCCACATGATGTTGACTGGCCACATGAAGAATTTGGCCGTTTGACACCGCGTATTCCGGAACCCTCGGGATCAATGGTTGAACCAGTCGCGTTGCGCAGTCTGCCATCTGATTGTTTATTGTACCGGGCATTATATACTGAGACCACCAACAGTTGGGTAAAACCGTATGGTAGTCAAACAACAACGTGGTCACGAAATATGAAAACTGATTGTCCCACTGAGCAAAGTGGGTATGTGTCGCTTGCATGGTTGAGGTCCTTGTAATCACTCAATTCGCTGACTAGAAGCGCTATATGAAATGGCGGTGTATTGCCATTTACCTGCATTCGTCCCATCCCTGGTTCCTCCGTTTTTTTTTTTAAAAAAAATTGTTTTTTAACCCTTTTAGCAACATTTCTTCTAGAGTATTCCATCTCACTGTTGCGCTGAGCGGCGGCCCGACCCACGGCATCTTCCGTCAAGTTCAAGGCCGTTGTGAATGAGTGAACGAATTTAGAACTTTCCACTGGAGTCTCCATTTTGTTTCCGAGAGGTCAGGATTCTGTTTTCAGCTGGCCTACAGTGTGGTTAACTAGCGTTGACCGGCCGGGTTAAAGACGTTCACTTACACGCCTCCCGGTCTTGCTCTCTCGGGTGACATGAGTTAACAATATTCTGGTCATTTAAGCGCGCTTGTTGACTGCCTCTCATGTTCCCAAACCCCTACGCAATTACCCAATTAGACAGTTATTCACCAGTCCTGGTATACCACCATTAAGGTCAACAGATGTATTTAGATAAATTAGTCAATAACGACTGTTTTACATTCATTTGTTCACATATGTTGTCATTATACTGATTAAGACTGGTGAAATTGCATCACGGGCTGCCTGCGTAGCGCAGTTTGCAGTTTCGATGTTGTATTTGAGAGCACGAATATCAACTTCACTGCTTGTGTAAGACCCGCAGATGTTAAGGAGCAGTGCGGTCATTGTGTGTTTGAGTAGTAGCGGATTACTCTGTTTCTACAACTAGCGTTCGGAAATACGATTGGCCGTTCATGCTTATCTGTTGAATCACTAAGTATCTGTTGTTTTCTCACCGGTAAGCATTTTGAAACGTTCTGGCTGTTTGCCTTTATGACGCGTGGAATTCATTTTTATCCCCTTGGAATGCGGTACACAAGCGCCATGATTAGTTCTTCGATAGTTTTTCCTTTTGATGGCTTCTTCAAGTATTGGTGTGTCCATGTTTGAATTGAGCTGTTTCGTTGCATTTAAGTATACTACACACTTCGAAAGTAAACTTCAAATGTGTTTTCTAGTCGTTTATAGCAGAAACAGTAATTTCCTTCGGTTCATTAAGGAGCAGCCAGGTATTCATATCATAGCACACTTGGTATTTTGACATCATTGTTTTTCGGTCAAATTCACTGGCAACGTCGATCGTTTTTCTTTCACTTGACCTCCAACAATCGATACGTTCTTGGGGCATACTTTCAAAGACGATGCCTATATCCTTTTTGTAAAAATCGCCGGGCGCGCATTACCATTGATCAAGTTATGGCTATTTCGTACTCTCTTTCCTGATTAATCGTCGATGCTTGTGCTTCATTTTAGAGACTGGTCCTTATGTGTGCATGCTTCTACATCAAATTTGGTCCAACGTGCGCACCATCGTGACTGTGTCAGGGGAGCAGACATTAAATGGGGTCACTGTCAGACGACAGCCAATTGGCGGAAGGGTTCATGGAACCAAACATAATCAGTGTTTGTTGGCTGGACTCTAGTATCTCTAAAAAATCGCGAATGCGAACCGGTATTTGATTGATTAATGGACTGACAGTTCTTCTTCACTCACTGATTGCATTTACAAACTTGCTTTATTTGTGACACTTACATGTCTGATATTGTCATTTCGACATTGTGACTTTCAGTTTGAAGTGATATTAGAATGTTCTTTGATAACGGACCAGTCCATCAAAATTCTCAAATGTTCATCCATAATGTTCTCATCCTCCCCACCCAGACTGACTGTTCGGCGGAGTCCACGGGGACAACGACGGTCACGCATAGACCCCTTGTGTCAGATGCCCAGACACAACCGAGCTCGCAAACACTTACTACCCCTGAAGATCAACACGCGCCTCGATCAATTGGCACACCTCAGTTACCATCAGTATCAACCGCAGTCGATGCTATTGAGACAACGGGAGGTGGCCTACATGCTGCCCATTATGTGGCTTGGACCGCAGAGTTCATCCACGGATCTCACGGAATATGGTATTGGATTTCGGCTAATGGTGGTTGGGTGCGTTTTTGTCGGTAATCTGCCTATGCCTTTGTATTTTCACTTTACCAAGCCCGTTGAAGTTTTACAGTGATCGGCTCATTTCAGCTGTTTGGATATCGCTGCTTCATTTTAATGTCGTGTCCTAGTCTCTTCGTCTATTTCTTGGTCTGTTTCTGCATTTCACATTCATTTGACGCGCTTAAGATCACACTGCTTTCACTGAGGTTTGTTGCTTCTGTTTGATAGTGTTTGCGATTCCATCAGACAAACGAATGGCAGCGGAACCGCTACGTGAAGTGATTCGCTCGACTGCCTGTTCTTCATAAGCCGCGCGATTGTTGTTAGCACCTTACATTCCGATTCCGGCGGTCCTGCAAGCAAGCATCCATTTATTCACATATCTAACTCTGTCATCCAGAGATCAGTTCTAGAGTCAACAGGAACGCCTCAGTGTTCCTGGCTCCGCTCATTTGACCATTACTCGAGTTTAAAGAGTGCAGTGAATAAGGCGCTGATTATCACACGCACGTTCGAATCCCGGTTATTTAGGCTACATCTATATGTGCCTGATCGAATCTATTGTATTCAGCCTACTTGTGACCAATTACGTTTTGTACACATCAGCTCATTAGTAGTAGAATCGAAAAACTTAGAGTACGGTTTCATTAGTGCATAGAAAGATATATCGCGAGATGTCAACAGTTCGTTTATTGTTTCCAGTTGTGAACGTAAAATAGTCAGTTATGTTTATAGCATGCGGGTGATAACAACAAGAGAAACTATCAGAATTCGGTTTTATATGAAAGGGTGCTGTCAGTTCCAAAACAGACAATATTTTGTGCGTACGCAGTGCTGGATGACGAGTATCAGTTGGTATTACTTCCGGGAACATGAACCATATGGCGTTTCGACTACGCACTGACACATGAACAATCCGCGCAAATGAGTAACCGGTCTTTACACGAAGTCCAGGTGCTATTGAACGTAAATATCTGGAAATGATCATTCATTTGCTGTTGCAATTGCCAACACAAGACGTGGATTTACGTGAGGGCTTCTGAGTATGTCGTTTCACCAAGCTTGCTTGTGTCTTTTTGTGAATATCTCACTCTTCCAACCGGATTAAAAGGCATAATTTAAAGGGAAACAAATCGGCGGAATTTTCATCCAGTTTTCGCGCATTTTACAGCTGAATCAAAGTACACCCGTGTAATCTTTGGCATTAGCTGCACTCATTGTTGTCTCCGAACTTGAACTCATCCTGTTGGCTGGCACAGCTTTTAATGTCGGTCGTTTCCTATCCATATTTCCGATGTTTTCGCCATACGATCCACTGCGAGGCACTAACACGTGATACGACGATGTTTATCCAAATATCAGCTTTGTCATTAGCCGTCTTTTCACCAGAACAATCTTGATCAGTGTAAGATTCGTTCCGGTTTCAACACGTTGCCGTTCAGTCGACTTTGATAAATATGAGCATATCTAGAACGTAGCCAAAATATTGTTTTCTGCTGATACGGAGAGTGACTCGTTAATTCCAGCTGGGTCTTATTGTTTGAGGGTGCAAGTTTGTACGTTTCATAGTGTGATCACTTGGAATGTACTTTCTTCGCCAGTTATGACCTCAGATGGGTTTAGAACCAGATTTGTCTTGCCTGACCTTGAAACCCGCTGTGTCTCGTTAGCGATGATTTGGATGAAAATCCGACTTTATCTGGTCGCATTATATTCCGTGTGTTCGTTATCATGCTTCACGAGACAAAACTCTGGTCAAGTGCATATGTCACTCTTCTTTCCTAGGTCGTTTGTTTTTGTGGTATGTCCGGATTGTTAATGTGCAAACTCTGGGCCTGCCTTGACTACGTGTTTGGTCACTCCATAGATCTGGTTAGTTCTAACACCACCGGCTTCCAATCACACAATGACTGGTTCAGTCCCAGGTTATCCCAACTGCTCTCACTACCTGGAGGTGGACCTCGTGGTAGTAACCTGTCTCACATGCGACCCAGTTACTAGGTTGACAGTCGGCACTCTATTTGAACAAAACACCAAGAACAACATGAAAATGTTTCACCGGTTTTTTCACTGTTCCTGCTTGAATCCCAATACAAGTGAATCACCGTTTACCAGCTGGTTTTCTAGTTCTCTTTAACCACATTCTTCCAAACGTAGCCCAGTTATGTGCTGCCTGTCTGCCGTTCTGGGGACTGTGGAAGCATATCTAGCCGTGTTAAAAAACACACTGTTCCCTTTTCTTTGTATAGGATGGATTGATCACATTTGAGGCGGAGCGCGGTCTTCGGGACTCAGCCCATGGCGCTGGCGATCGCCTGGTTGTGGGTATCACGGAAGACGAGGCAATGGGTTTGCTGCGTCGAGCAGTCACCGGCGTGGCAACACTCGCCGTGGGCGCCGTCGGGTTGGTAGCCGCCATACACTTCTTTTCCAAACGTCTCTAGTACTGGGAAAGCCCATAATCAAACATAACGCTACTCTTCGCGTCCACATCCGGTGATCAGCCTTTCTGAACGTATCCCTCCCCGCCTTCATTCTGTCGATGAGTGGAGCCAGACCAATCCTAAGAGGTGAGTGTAACGGAGACGAAGGTTTGTGACTTTTTAGTAAATTTTTCCTGGGTCTCATCGAGACCGACTCGTGCGTTTAATGTCCTGCGATTTCCATCATGTCAGGTGACATGATCAGGTTGTTTCGTTCCGCCTACATTTATGTTTGATCGCCGTGTTAATTTGCGATTGGTGCCACTTTGTACTCTGTTTTTCAATCGTATCTTCACTTTGCCTGTTGCTTCGATTGAGTTTGTATACGTACATCGTTCGTTTATGTGTGTGTGAGAGAGAGAGAGCTTGTTATACCGATCAATTCAAACATTAGGTTGAGGACTATGTTCATTTAGAACCTGCCAACCTTCATTGCATGCTCATTTGTGTGCGTGCGTCCCACCATCCGTGTCTGGATAGTTGACACTCCCAACTTGACCTGAATTCACAACCTTGGTGTGTTTTTGATGTGATGATGGCGGTGGTACTGCCCATTGACAATTTTCCTTTTGTCACATAGTAAATCCACACTCGCTGACTAGCAATAACTTGTAATCACCTTCGAGTTTTTTTTCCGTAGATCGGTTTTTATTCTCTCGGATTGCCTGAGGTCCTCCAAGACACATCGAAGTCTTATCAGATGATACTGTAACTTGCATAACTGTCTTATAAACAAACGTGATAAAATGAACTATTGAAATGTCAACATTTGTTTGGGTGTTTACATGTAGAATAATATTTTTGTATTTGTATTTTTGATGTTATAGATGATGGGGACTTGTGAAAGGAAGTTATGCCTTTGTTGTTCTTGCGAAATCAAATTGCACATTCGACACACCTGCAGTGTTGTGATGATAACGTTTACTTCCTTTATTGTTCGCTGAACAGAAATTTGTTGCGTATTCGTTTGGTTCCTAATGCACTGTACTTCGAAAATGTCACCTGTTCGTGACTGAAACGCGGACAGACTTAAGATAATCGTGAGATGATCGCGTAAACGATCGGGTCGCTCGCCAGCTTTAGGGTTAGCGATTACTTGTTCAACCCACATGAATACACAGTCTACGGTACGTGAGCCACACCTTCTGTATATCGTTTGAGCGTTTTTCACACCTGTCATCACCAACCGGGATCACCGACGATTGGCTTAACTCACGAGATTGTCTCCGTGGATGTAGTTGGTGGCCGTGGTCTGAGAATTTCGTTACCATTCAGATAGCTTTTAGAACCACCATTAAGCATGGTGTTGTATGGCCACGTATACACTGATGTTAACTGTTCCGAATGCTCTTATTTTATACATTTTTTGTTTTCCTTCGGTCAGCCGCTTTTACGGTAAACGGTCGCTCGGATCACAACTCCACTTGGTCAGGCTCATGACCATCGATGTTCGCATGTGTATGTCTGTCAGCAGCCTGTTCGCCTTTTCACACATCAGATGCATCTTAGATGGGAAGAGTTTGTGTGTACACAGCTAAGCTTTCACGACACTAGTCAGTTTGTTCCCTTCCTGTCGAGACCACCCACATCTTATGCAATAGGTCAAGGAACAGCGTTTCAGTCACTCCATCCTGCTTTGACTTGTTCAACCGAGGCTCGGATAAATTACCCTGAAAATAATCTCTCTCATCGGCTGGGCATAGTGATTCGCCCAATGCTCCCCTCTCAGTTGAGCAGAAGCGATCGTTTAGTTATCACGCTATCAACCAATATCCTCTTTTGCTCGAGTTGCCTGTTTTTCCCACAAACCTAATTGTTGGACAAGCTTGTCCAGCCCAGGTTGGTCATGTGACTGGTTGCTCAGATTCTGTCACGTTTTTGGGCAAATTTGCTTATTTTCAACTGCCCCCGTTAATGGGAAGAAAGATTAATTTTTGCAGTCTCAACGCCTTGCTTTCCAAACTGGTAGTGAAATTACTTGCTGCTGAAGCCCCCTATGCGTCTGCCACCTGTTTTACCCTTGATGTGAACCGTTCAGGTTTCCGGTTACTCGACCTAGTATCTGGACCCTGGTAGTCGCAAGCATTTTCGCTCAAATTATCCGTTTCTGTTGGATAATTGTTGCACGATTTCCGTGACACAGCAGCTTACGAGGAGCGTTCGCTCGTGTTTTTCAACTGTTCCATATTTCGTCTAATTGGTCGCATGCGTATTGGATAGTTCGCTCTTCGATCTTTAATAATTCTGGGACTTGATATTATGGCATTTAGGTTTAGATTTATCTTCACAAGACTGATGAAACTGTATCTGAGTATCCCGTTAATATGCTCGGCGAAAAACGTAATGCCGTTTTCCAGAACTTTGTTGTGTAAACAGCTTCACGGAATAGAACTGAGTTTAGTTGGTTCAGTGAGCCAGCGGTTGGTCTTACATTTCTGACAATGTTAGATCGTGTTTGCAACTAATTTTAATATCATAACATCTCGTATCTACTTGGTGTCTGGCACCATGCACCCCGGTCTAAGCTGTTTCCTTATTTTGACCACAGCTTGGCTGTACCATCATCTTTTCGTTTGGATCCTTCCACAGTCTGTTAGTATATTCAACAGTGTTCGCCGAGTTTTTTGACATCACTTCCGAGTCACATTCACTATTTAATTGGCACTTCTCGTCGATGTACCGCGGGGCATGCAAACCTATTCCACACAGCTTCGAGACACTCTTGTTTCCATGGCAAATATATTTAGACTATCTGTTTTTTGTTCACTGATGCGCTTTGAGGGAGACGAGAAGTGATTCAGCTACGTGTGATTGGGTCGGACGTATCTAGCGTGTTGATAATGTATGTGTCGATATGATGACACAGGCTTGAGTTTTGATCGGACTCGTCCTACTAATGCCATCTCATCGGTTACCGCTTTGTGCACCACGCACAATGTGGATTGCAGTTTTGCTTGGTATGTATGTGCTTGAGCTAAGCTCAGCCGTTTACATACTAGCCAGATTAGACCTTAATGTATAGTTGAAATCGTTCGACTTTTGAATTACAAAAATAGGACTATATCCTGAACCGTTTGAATCAACTTTTTCTGTTCCTCCCGTTATCAGCTCTAATGAAGTTTTTAAATTAGCTATCTCGTAATAGAGTTTTTTTTTAGCATTTCTTCTCTTCACAGCTTATCAAAAGTGCAAGTACACGTGGCTGCTTAAATCAAAGTTTCGACCATACTTCCTCGTTTCATTCATTCTTTGACTCTTGATATCGTGGTTTCTGCCTAAATTTGACATATCCTGACCCATGTGCAAGGTCAGTTTTTGCCTAGTTCGTTCCGTGAGACAAGTTGACTAGCTTTCTACGTTATGAACCATCCGATATCGATTAGCATACAACCTGATTTGGAATGCCTGCATTCAGACTAACATGTGAAATGACTACGACCATGTTGCCTAAATGCGTTGATGTAGTTATGGGTCGAACCGAGAGCATTACTGAACGGCGTGTCTCAACCATTTGGTTGTTGACAAATCACGTTGTGACTGTAGTTGTTATTGTGCTGCTATGAGGTCGTGACAATGTATGTTATGCCATCTGGATTTCACTTCCATATTTCCGGGCAGATGTTTAACCTAGAACAACACTGAGGTGAAAATGTTCTTTGATTGACCGACAGAGTTTGTTTGGTTGCCCTGATACTCGAAACATGTGGACTAGTGGATAGTCACCTTAGGAGGGAGTGGTTGTCTGCGTAACCTATCTATAGCAGCTTTACGTTATATTCTAACCGGAATGTTTTCATATTTTCATTGCGGTCTCGTGCATTACCAGTGACCATGATGACCTATTGTCCTAACTTCTCTCAACATCTGTTTCATACCGAGTCACTCGCGTAATTGCTGATCTTCGAGTTTATAAAGCTCACATTAGAAATGGATGTTGTTGCCCTTTGCTTTTTTTTGATTTACCATGTTCTACTGTCCCTTATCCTAGTAGATGTGATTTCTTATCGTGTTATTTTGTTTTACTTTTCCCTACCTTTGCCAGTTAGACTCAGTCTTCTCACCGGGATCACCGTTCCCCCATTTATCTTTTTTCTTCTACCCTTTACATTTGTTCCGCCACAACGATCCGGCCGCTAGACGCATCCATTTATATCCATATAAATACCCGTACATACAAACATTGTCTTTCCGTCTGCACGCTATCCAGCCCGTGGGCCAGAAATCTCAGACCTTCCGCTCGCTCCTGCTTGCACCAATTTGTGTTCTCCCGCCGTCACACGTGCCGACCATTTGCATATTCAGACTCTAACGCGCTTATGTGCGTTCTTTCCTCTTCCTGTTCCCATCACACTTCGTCTGGTCACATTCCCCATCATGTCATGTTACCACGTTCATCTGTCAACTTCAAGTGAAAACTCGTCCTTTTATCTCTTTCGTGTATGACTGCATCCAATCACTTTTAAATACGATTCACCCACAACCGCCATGGTCAACCTTTCCTCTGGCTCGCTTTGAGTGCAACATACTGTTTCGGGGCGAGGAACAGAAGTGGTTTGGTGGAATGCAGGATTCGCGGACTGATTGGCTTCTGTTGCCAAACCTGTAGTTCATTTGCATCCCACAACATGTATGCCAGCACATTCAATTCACGGCCTCTTTTTTCTTGTCCTCCTGTTTAGTAAACACTAACTTGGAAACCCTTGAAACGGCGTTGCTCACTAAGTCTGGGGACTCGGCTATGCATAGATTTTAACTGCAATTCAGTAGTGCCACTAACCTACCCAGAGCAATCCAGTTCAACCGAAATGACATTCTTGAAGTATCCTTACCCCTGGTTTCACGCTTGTTGTTTTGGTATTTCGATTAGCTTTCTGGCCGACAGTTGTTGTGGATTCAGGTTTCCTCGCTTTGTCGAAACTCGTCTTCCCTGAATCGTTATCGTGTTACTCTCTGAGCCGCGCGTAACTTCGTGGATGCCAGCTGGCCTTTGAAGCAGTTGGTGATTCCGAACTTTCCTGTTAACCAGTCTATCCTTCGCATATGTTGTTAAAATGCCGACAGTATAAATCTTTCATGCAGACTAGCTTGCTCCGATCGGGAAATTTTATCTCACAATGCATCCGTTTTGAATGTGCTCCTTGCCAGATTGAGTTAAGTGAAAAACCATGAACATTGGTCAGTCCACTTGTTCTGTTGATAACGGATCGACTGATCTGATCCCCACGTTTCTGTCAATTGACTCCTAATGGTAATCGGTTATTGTTGAGCTGTTTCTGTCTAAAGTGTTCGTCTAAACGCATATCGCTTACTTCTCTCGCGATTCCATATTTGTTTGGTTAGAACGACACGATGAAGACACTGTATAGGAAACGTTGGAACATCTGGCTTCTCTGTCATGCATAAGTTTGCTTGAATCGGATTTAGCGGCTGTTTAATGTGACTGTGCGTTTAGACCCGTGGATTCGAACCTATACCAGTTTGCACAACGCAGATGGTCGCTTCGACCCACGTTCCGAAATCATTATCTTCGCTTTGATTACAGTTTCGTTTGCTCAAATCGATCGTTGTTCATTTTTGAACGCGGCCAATCGAACGGTTACTTTAACAGCTCAGGGTTCTGGCTCTTGACAACGATCACGTATTTTCAGTCGATTTAATATATTTGTATCTTTGACACGACGTGATTTGTCCCTGTTTAGTGCCACTTTACGTCATCGTTCAGTTGCGTACGAAGTTGGTGGTTCATTGTTTCCAGTCAGCCCTATTGCACATCGTCATTGCCATTTAGAAGCTGAAATGAGTTGAGCAGTGCCTTGTCCAATGATTGTCATTTATCACCTCGGCTGACTAGGAGCCATGGTCGATTGTGTAAACACTGGCGCCCGTGCTATCTCAATCTGAGAGATCTAAACAAAACCAACGCAGCATTGTTGATTAATAGAGTGATGTTCAAATTATGTTAATCAGAATCCTCTATCTTACAAATAAGACCAATATTTTTGGTGCAATACGGACTTTTGATTGCGTCCCTTATCCTGGAGTAAACATTAACACGAACTGGATTGCATCGCTGTTACGAAGTATGGAGAGAAGACAGAATACGACGGTAATGGTAGTCGTGGAAAAAGACGAAAATCATTGAGAGAGCGTAATTTTCATCTGCAAGCAAAGCTTCTTTGACAGCGATACTTAGTGATGCCCGGCGGTGTCGTCAACCAAGGCTATTCGGTGCTCATTGTTCAGGTGAGAACGCTTTGCTGTAACGGGCTTTGAATTCAGGTATTACTCACACTGCGTGACAGGTGACTCGCGTCCGAGCTATCGAAGTCTGTTTTAATAAGATACTCACTCCAATTTTCCTCATCTCCATAAGACATCGGCTAACCTCGTCACTACTAGTTTCTCGGGAACTTCGATGTATCAAGATAACATCGAAGTAGCCTTGGCGCTTACTAACCTGGTTTCACAACGTGCCAGTCCCTAAGTGGATGACAGCATCAGTAGTAGCACTACACTTGTCGGAGTTGAAATTGTTCTCCTCAATTCGACTGTGCTATTAGACCTTATTTTCAAATTGGACACTTCTTAGCGTCTGTCACTGACTACTGTTGTTTGCCAACGGATTGCTCATCTGCACCCGTCAGCTAACAGTGTTTGTCGAGACAGGCAACGATCCCAGCGACGACTAGCCGTTGAGAAACTGGCTACACCGTCGGTAAAGTATAAGTACCAAACTAGCCCAGAAAGCACGCATATCTGTTCTCGCCTCGAAGATCCTAACAGATGCTGGGCCGATATCTCAGGCCATTTATGAAGCGGGTGCTGTAACTTGCGGCACGGGGGTTTGTGGGTTGAATAGACATTGCATCTCGGAGAAATCCCTGGAGATGTTAGAAGCTAGATGGAACATTCCTCCCAGCAGTTCATATGTCGAGTCTAGGAGAAATATCCGTAGGAAGCTGAAACGTAACCTTGTCGCTGATCGTGAGGCTCGGTTAGTGAAGAAGTTAAGAAAATGGAGACTGCTTTTGCATTAGGGAACACCGGAGAACTCTTGAGGCCTATGCGTGCTACTGGTCAACCGTCTATCCGTAACGCTATCAGCGAGGCAGATGGCACACTCATCTATAATAAGTGAGCGGAACATTTCGAGGGCCAATTTGGCTGACCTATTTCTACCGTGTTGCCGCCACAAACTTGTAGTGCAACACCCTGGTCGGTAGATTTGGAACCACCTACTGAGGTTCGCAACTGCCTTTCTGCTCTCAGATGTTCTCGTGCCAGCACTTTTCAAAGAAGGTGGGGCGGCTTGAGTATAGGCTTTCACGGTTATGTCAACTTGGGTGAACAACGGAGACCATCCCTGCTTGCTGAATTCGCACGATAGCAGTTCCCATATTCAAGAAAGGAGTCCATCTCTTTTGCGAAAACCACAGAGGAATTAGTTTGACGCCAGTCATTACTAGGGTTCTGGCCTCCATTATACTTCATCGACTCACTGCAGCTCTGGAGGCAAACAGTGTGGAAGAACGGGCAGGGTTTCACCCTGGCCGGGATGTATAGATCGCATTTTTACCCTTCACCAAATTCTGGAGCAACGTCGTGTACCGCCGGCCAACAATCGCCGTACTTCACGACTATAAAGGTGCGTTTGACTCTGTGGGTCTGTTTACACGTTTACAGTCGCTTAAACGCAGGGATGTGCCGACCAAGTACCTCAGCTCAGGTTAGGGTTTACGGTGAAGTGTCTGACAGCTTGAGCACCATGAGAGGCGTACGTCAAGGCTGTCCCTTTTCATCATTTTTGTTCAATTTCGTCCTAGACAAAATACTGCAGGATTGTCTACGGCACTCAAGTGATGCCGGTGTGGACCTCCTACCTCATGGAAAGCTAATTGATCTTGATTATGCGGATGACGAGATGCTGCTGTTTCACACTTTCCAGGCAGCACAAATCGTGCTAGAGACTATTTCGCGTTCTGCTAAGTACTTCGGAACGCGCTTTAGAGCCTCGAAATGCAAAGTGCTTCTGCAAGATTGCTGTGATTACGTAGATTTAATGTTAGATGGTGAAGTCATGGAGGTTGTTGACTGGTTTGTATACCTGGGAAGCTGTATTAAAGGCAGTGGCGGTACAGGGAGTGAAATAGAAGCGTTTATCTCTAAGGCTATTACGAGAAAGCCCGTCGTCTAAATTTGGTCAGTACTGACCAATGGATTGTACATAGTTACATCCGTCAACCAGATATGCTCCCGTTTAAATCTGATTGGATGCGACCACTCAATTGGCCAGAACAACATCTAGCTCAACCATCGTAATCTACCCACTTTTTAGGATTTACGCCAGTGTGCTAGGGTGTCAATCTCGTCGGGCACATAGTTCTATTTTACTTGTGTTCTTGCAGGTGAGCTTGATGCCCCAGTATGGGAAAGGTTTGGTTAGTGGTTTTGCATTCCTGAGTTCTTTTCTCGTGAACGGTTCCCAATAATAGTCGGGTCTATCAGCTAGGTGCTGGTATAGATTACATTTCAACCAAGTCCAGGTTAGTGATTTGTGATGCTCAGAAATGTCTCATTCATTTCAGGATAGCGTGCCACTGACTGGTAGTTTAGACGAATATGCGAATTCTTTTGGAGGCAAAGAGGTGTTTTCCGGTCATTCGGCAGTATCGCAAATGATAGCCTGTCATGTGGGCAGTCTATGTGCGCATCACCTGGCGTCACCACTACTGTTATTCAGACGCGTGTTATTATCTCTGAGTGATTAAGGACTAAGATGTGATCAGATAGACTGTTGTTTTTCTGTTGACCAATAGATCATAACACTTGCCTGGTCAGCGAACACAAACACAAAGTTTGTGCGTAAATCCACCTGGAGTAGTAAAACCGAAACTACTAGAGGATGTATACCACTGTAGAAGATGCCCGCATGTATGCAATTTAAGGGACCGCCAAAGATTTCATTACGGGTTTATAGGCTTCTAGTTTAATGGGCCTTGTAATAAAAATGGCAAGGTCATTAAAAAATGAGTTACACCAGTTACGATAGTAAGCTGGTAATTGTTGGTTTCTCCGTGAACCCGAAGTGTTTTGTAAATTTTTCACTCCGTAACATAATCGAGAAACTCGTTCCAGGTCAACCTGGGATCGATAGGTCATTGCAAGCTTGGAGCGATCGATACTGGTGGCAAATCATTTCATTGTATTAGCGTCTCACGAACCCATACTAAGGCCTATTTGCTGGTCCACTTCGATAGCTGATTCCAGGTGTCATTTGGTATGAAATGGAAACGACAGACAACGTGGCCATATGAACTGCTTTCTCCTGCTAGACGGAAACGTATTTTCAACCGACCTTCAGACACAGTTGAATAACATGTTGCATTTAGAACAGCGTACTTCCTTACTGTTTGTGGTTACATTTCTCAACAACCTTAGGTGTTTTTATCAGCAATGTTATCGCCCTAGCCACAACCTGAACATAGCATATCCGTTTAGCTACAGTGAAAGACTGTTTGCATCAAATCTCGTTTGCACTGGCTCGGTACGGGCTGTGGAAGTGCGTTAACTGTCTTGAGGTTTTCTGTTGGCAAGCAAACTGTCGTTTATCATTGAGATTATAAATTCGCATGACAACGTTGTGGAAACCAACCATTAACGTGACAATGTTAACGCCTGTCTACTGAGTAAGGTATGTTTTTTGCTGTCTTTCAAGCGACGTCATCAGTAGGGTATCATTGTAACGTCCATAGAATGTTTCATTTCTTGGTGCTGATTGTCATGATCGAATTGGGTGTTGGTAAACGACAGAAATTCCTTCCTTCAGCTATGCTCAAAAATGACTTTCATTTAGAAGAGATCCATTGGCGAAAAATCTGGACTTCGGCTGGATTCGAACCAGCAACAGAAACACCATGCCAAACGCGGCAAGCGCTCTACCAGCTGAAGTACGAAACCACGCCGGAAGCCCAGAAATTTCACATTTGGACCTAGTTACCCAACCAACCAACTGTGTCATATGGAATCCAACAAATGATCCCGCTGACTGACTGCCCAAGCAGGATTGCTCGATCAGTTCATGCTGGAATCCACCAACGCCACGCCACCAACGTGGCTCCGCTATTAGAGTGCTTGCCGCTTTTGGGCATGATGTTTCTGTCTCTGGTTCTAATCCATTCAAGATCCAGATTTTTCGCAAATGGATCTCTTCTAAATTATCCAATCTGCCAAACTACTTATCAGACTTCTTCATTGTTAAAATTTCTACTCAGTCGCACACGGGGTTTGTGTGCTTTGACTGAGCCTTTTCGTGACTGAGTTAGCTATTCCTTTGCTGCTGCCTTGGCTAGGTGGTCGGGCTTGCGTACTGTTTTGATCCGACGGGCTAACGAACACTGGGCACAAATCGCCAAAGCTATGAGAGCATGTTGTGAAGAGGTATGATCCGAAGGAGCTATTCACTTGCGACAGAACTGGATTTCCATCACGTCGATAAACCTCATGAACGAGCGTCGCACGATCCCACCTGGTTCTGAATATGATGACGACCGTCGAGAACTTAAGCGCAAGCTGACTAAAAGCTTGCGCAAAGACCGTGAGCACTACTTGGTCGAACAGTCGAAAGAGATGGAAAAAGCCTTTATATCTGGGAATAGCAGAAAGCTTTTTTCCCTGATCCGTGGTTGTACTGGCCGTCGAGTCGGTAAGTGAGACCATATGTGAAAAGATGATCCACTTATTACCAGTCAATCGCGCCGACTTGACAGGTGGGCTGAACATTTTGAAGAGCAGTTCAGTTGGCCTCAGCCAGATCATGTGGACGACGGGACCCGAGTGGTCAGTTATTGCATTCCAGACGGCCTTCCGTCTGAAGCAGAAGTGGTCCTGGAGCTTAAGTTGCTGAAGCGTAATAAGGCTCCTGGTCCAGACCTCCTCTTTTCAAGGATGGTGGGGAGAGGTTGATATCAGAACTGACGCGACTCATCCAAACGATCTGGGAGACTGAAGAGGTATCTCGTGATTGGTGCCTATAAACAATCATTCCCGTTTTCAAAAAGGAAACCCGAAGTAAATGTGACAACCACAGAGGCATCAGTTTGGTGTCTATTGCGTCCAAGTTACACACTGGCCTCATTTTACGTCGGCTCATTAAGCTCAGAGGAAGCCAGATACGTGAAGAACAGGCAGAATTCCGATCCGGTTGGGGGTGCGTTGATCATATTTATACCTTGCGACGGATCTTGGAACATCGGCACTGTTACAGACAGCCGACAGTCGTGGTCTTTTTGGACCTAAACGCTGCTTTCGATTCAGTTGTTCGTAACGTTCTCTGGAGCTGTCTCCTTCGCAAGGGAGTGCCGGAGAAATGCGTGATCACTGTATACTCACTCTACAAGCAGGGTGAGAGTTTATGGACAACTGTCTCGGGCGTTCATCACTCCTAGTGGTGTTCGTCAGGTGTATCCGATTTCCCCTTCCTGTTCAATTTTGTCATGGATGACATTCTGGAGGGTGCGCTTCAGGAATACAATGGGCTTGGTGTTGAGCTTCTTCCTGGCGCTAGGTTGACCGAGCTGGTTTGTATGGAATGCGCTTTGCACCTTCAGAGTGCAAAGTGTTGCTTCAAGACTGGAGCACCTCAACTCCTACTTTCTTCATTGCAGGTAATCGGCTTGAGACTGTGGACAGTTTCACATACTTGTGTAGCACTTTCTCGTCAGCCTGTAATATTGCTGATGAGATATCAGCGTGGATTGCAAAGGCACGAGCAGCCTTTGCGAAACTGCGTCATCTGTGGCGTTGAAAAGACGTCCGGTTGTCGCTGAAAGGAAGATTATATAATGCCTGTATGCGTTACATTTTGCTTGATGGTTCGGAAACGTGGCCTGTTTACAAAGAAGATGTCAGCAGGCTTGCTGTGTTTGACCATCGTTGTCTCCGCCAATTGGTCCATATTAAGTGGACTGATGGCGTGAGCAATATGGCAGTTCGCCGACGCGTATACCAGAAACCTCGGGATGCGCGATCGATTAGTCAACTAATATCGTTGTACAGCTTGCGATGGTTAGGTCACGTACTCCGTATGTCATCTGATCGTTTACCTTACCGGGCATTATATGCTGAGGCCACCAACAGTTGGGTCAAACCACGTG
>JTDE01000947.1:78505-90151 GCA_014338405.1 Paragonimus skrjabini miyazakii
CACTTGGATGACGTTGCCAACAGATTTGACCTGAAATGCGTATGCATCCCCATGTCAGTTAGCAGGACTTTATTTACAGCAGTGTACTGAGGCGATCCGCTTACCTGACCCGATTAGGATGCCTTTTTTCGGTAAGCCCTTTGGATATTTTCATTTGAATTTCCGTGAAATAGTTTTGCTCTCAGATTTTTTATTCCGGTCCCTAATTCCGAGTTGATCACACATCGTCCCCTCAAAAATTTACCTGTACAATTCTTGCTCATTGAAGGCATCCATATTAGATTTTTTATTACTACTACATTGAACACCTCTACTGTAAGGTCTACATGACACGCGTTTCCAACTGTTTCAAATGATGCCTGCTCTGTTCCTGATTATTGCACATGGACTTCTTTGTCTCTCGAGCATTCACAGACGAGTAGCACTGTGATGTCCTTTTTGTGTTTTTTATGATGAAAATGCAAACCCCAATTTTAACTTCTAACAACCCCACTTTTTAATCGTATGCCACTGCACATTTTGATTTTAGTTTGAACCGAAGTTCGTCCGCCTTCATTGTTGTTTATATACGGAGACGAACATCCCAGGAACGGACTGACTGAACACTTTAAACTCTTGTGTCGTTTGGAGATCTTCCAAATCGTAAATCACATTTGCATAGATTCCAAAACAACGCGTTTCACGAACTCGTTACCTGTTTTATCGATTGGTATGGTCAATTTAAAAGTATCTCACTTTCAGTGACGGTACACCATTGTGAACATAATGACCACTCATCCATCTCTAGGCTAACGATTCGTTCATGGTGCTTGTTTGATCCTCCTAGTCTGATTTTCCATGCACGTGATGGCCTCTCCCAGCACAGTTGACTTGCATGGTATGCCTACGTGTTTGGAAGATGCAAGCAGTGTGCGTCTATGAGACGCCTTATACTCTCGTAGTAGTTATTCTTGCGGCGTTCTTCGTTAGTTCACTAAGACTAAGCAAGTACGGAATTCTCTTCAGCAGTTTTGGTGGTGACATGGTCACATCCACCAAATGAACCATTCCCGACATATTGTGGGAAAATTAGGTGTGTTGGTTGTGTTGCAGGATGTGTAACAGAAGTAAAAGAAGCTCCAGGCTTGCTTGCTTGTGTCGTCAGTATTCTTTCATGTTATACTTTAGAATTCGCCCTTATGAACTAGCCTGATCATTAGCTGTAGCGGTCCGTAAGTATTCCAAATATTGTGAATCATTAAACGGGTCAAACTAGCCTAAAGAGAGTTCATTTCCTGATAATAAAACATCTCTGTTGCTTTTGAAGCGTCAGTTTTAGTTGAAAAATAACGGATAAGTAGGTTTAATTGCTCTATTCAGACTCACCGATTTGCTTGCCGTACACTTTTTAATTCTTCCAGATCCTGTAACGTATCGTGATTAGTCTTGCCTAGTCATAAATGAATTGCTTGACTACTGTTCCGACGGCTGTGGTCAAAAAGATCTATCTCTTATAACTTCAGCTATATGATATTGGCTTAATGAATGGCAGAACAACAGGGACTGAAGTACAAATGCTCGCCGGTTCATACGCACCTTCATAAGGCGTGTACAAGAGGTGGAAAGTTCTTGGTTGGTGCGCTACTGTTTCTGCAATGGTCCAAGAATAAAACTGTTAGACATCCTGAGAAACTAAGGCAAGGCTGATTTGAATCTGCCCTCCGATCGATATGTATGTATCGGATTACCTCTAAGCGTGGATTTGGGAGGTAGCTCGGGTTAACACTCGCCTAAGCCCCGATCAAATAAGTTTTGAAACCGATGCAAATAACCATTCTGCTTAGAAGTCTGTTCCGGTATGCGTTCCTCTTGACTGCCAATTGGTTCTGCATACGTAATACCTTGCCGATTTACTGCTCTATAGCTACACTATTAAATTTTGCAACCTGTTTATTGGAGAAGAGTCTGTTAATGGACATTTCGGCGTGTAGAATAGTTCGTTGATGAGAATCGTATCTACTCGCTATTGCGTGCGTCATACAGAACATAGATCTCTACTATCACTCTGGGTAGAGAGTGGGCCTGTGAGCCCTATGAATCTCCCGGTAATCTGTCTATCAACCCACCCTGTCGTTTAATGTTTCCTCCTTAAATGTACCAACCGTACAGATTATCCTTAAACACCAATGCTACGATTAACCATGCGAGTGGTATTCAACTATAAATTGTTTACCTTAGCCTGAGACAGTTTTCCTGATGAACGATGTGTTGTCTGTACAGGTATTCTGTATTCTCGGACTACCTGAGAATTACTCACAAACGGTTTTATTGATCATTGTAATGTACCGAGTTGCTTATGAACAGAATGAAGTTTATGAGAATTATAGGACAGTTAACATTCACGGATCACAGTAGATTAAATATACATTAATATATGTGATTCCGTGAAAACTATGCTAAATCAGAACGGCGGTTTTAATGACCGATTCAGGGAAGGTCACATGCATATCAGGCTAGAAGCCCCGTGTTTCCTGGTTCGGTTTTTCCTGGAAATTAGTAGTGAGAAAACTGACGAAGCACCGCCCTTTAAGATCACAACGTCATCAAAGGAAAGACACAATGGCTGAGAGAAGATGAACAAGGTTTTTTTTTATTTTGGTAATAACTTCAGCTAAACAGACGTGAGTCTAGCAGTGCCTTAAAGTTTAACTTAGAAGGGACATTGACAACAGCGGGCGATAGTATTTTCAAGTGAGAAACCACCCTATCTTAGAAGAAATTTTGTCAAACGAGTAATCGGGGCCATAACTTATACAATCTCTTCTCGTGATCTTGCAGCCCGTTTTGGTCTGAAAACTGGAGAGATATCCTTGCGAGAATTTCATATAAATAGAAGTAAATGAGAATTAGGTCACTTGGTGGTCTTCGGAGTTCTAGTGGTTGAAGATCAAACATTTTCGTCTGAGCCACGTAAATAACGTTTCGAAATTTTAACGCCTCTTCCGTCGCAGCTCGCTGAACACGCTTCAACGCGTGTATCCCTCTTAATGCCAGTAAGTACCACTGGGCATGCATATTCGAACCCTATAGATCACTTAGAAGATTTTCTGTTCATACAAAGAATTTTCATCTTATCATGCCCAATATAGCCTGTCCCTTCTTGATGATAAGAGGAAGACGGCTAGGTCTTTTTTGAGGCACATCTTAGCAACGGCTACAGTTACATTATGCGTAGTGAACACGTTTAAAGAATCCCCACCAAGAGACATGTGTCCACACTTGTCGCGTCTGATGAGGAGAACACTTCTGTGACCAATACTTGACAGCATTGAGATCAGCTTGAAGAATTCTTAGATCACGGGAGTTCGCAACCTTAAGGTCATGCGCATACAGCAAGAATTTACTGGAGGTCATTTCTGGAAGGTATAAATCAGAAAGGGTAACGATCTCGGGGCAAATCCAATAAGATGGACGCAGAATAGAAGAGGGCGGGTCCAACACCCATTCTAAGAGTTCGACGACTTAGATACAAGATTGTTCAGCGGAGAACGTCAACCTGAATATCCTGCGCCTTTACGTCATAGCGCGATCAAAGAGGATGGCGTCTGAACTCAGACTGTAGACCTTGACTTCAGTTAGACTGTCCATAAAGAGAAGCATGTTAGTCACACGCGAATGATTTGGTAGTAATCTGTACCAAGCCATAGAGGCAATATTATTAGTAGGAAGACAATTTGTTAGCACCCTCTTGATTAGGCGTTCAGTTATCCGCTACTGGATGCTTGTTTGACTAAACAGTATGTAGCCTGCAGGTGAGTAGTAATCACCTGATTTATAAGTAGGAATTACGTGACATGACAAGCGCGGTCCACTGTAACATGCTAGTCGGCCGTTTCTACTCTGATCGTCCGTCACAACTGTGGACCAACTGTGAGATAACGTGGAGACACCGGGGGACAGCGTTCTTTCAAAGTAGATGTTCCAACAGTAGTCCTGTAAAAGGAAACAACAAGACACAAGCATCAGCCAAAGGCCCAGTAAGCCGTGCACACGACTTACACAAACGATAACTAAGACGGCGCCGACAACACAGGAACACGCTACGTCACCAATTCAAATTCAACTCGTGCACGCCTGGTGGTTTCGATCGCACATTACACCATCAACCGCTCTACAACCACGTCTTCGCATGTAGCAATAAGTTGAGCCAACGAGAGGTCGGGTGCAACTTCATTGCACCGTATGAATTCTGTTGGTCCAACTATCTGGTAGTTCGACATGATGTTCAGAACTTTCCTGGAGTGCCTTCGCTTGCAGTCATTTACAAATGACTCTTTCAAAGAAAACTCCATTGAAGAAATTGGGATTACCATACACGGGCGTTGAATGAGTACTACCTGCAGGCTCAAATGTTGTCGTAACTTCCGCAAGTTACACCTGAGCTGATGGGTTGGATTGAACTAACACCGAATTCGTAATGGATATCGCGGTCATTGAAGAACCCTACATGTGAAGTCACCGTTGTCATATTGAGAGTATAAGGAGATTAGTCGACCTGTCTCCATAGGATAATGAACGGAGTGTTGTGACCTACTTTGATGATCCTTGTTGTACTATGCCAGCAGTATGAATATCGTTAACGAAGTACAAACAACAGATAGTGGGATAATTGGCTGAAATCCACAGAATCTGTCAGAGCAGGCTGTGGATATCTTACGAAGCTGCCGTGAACCCAGTGCAACGTCGTACACGAATTTCCTCCTCACCGTACTAAATGGCCACTGTTCCTCGGGCGTTCGTATGTGCACTTACGGATTTGCACAATTAAATTTGTCACATTGACAAGCAGTCTATAACACAGTCTCGGTGCCGCTCTGTATTGTGGTCACAAATAGACTCAGTTTAATTTGGCGTGGTTTCACAGCTCGTAGTCGACTAAGCCAAGTGAAACGTGGGGGAGGGCACATGACTCAACCCAGACTTTCGCACCGCCGTCTGATATGTGGTCGTTTTATAGCCTACGTGATCAGCTTAGGTGTTTGGGCCAGTCATGCATACCAAGCTTGAGGTTCACAGTTCTCATCTTGTCGTCTTCCTCTTGCCTTCTGTGCCGCAATGACTACTTGGGCGGTCCATCAAAGGACTTTGTGCGGCGTTTGTCGTCGAACACGTCCTGAGTATAGAAGTAGCTACTGCCAATATGCATTACTGTGGTTTTTCTTTGATTACCACCGTCACATCAACAGCTCAAGCAACAACTGAGGAAAAGTTTAAGTGAGAGAAACAGATTTATATGTCAGACGAACTGTGACGTTGAACATTTTTACCGGTTTTACGAAGAAGCAGGCTGAATGGAGGTTAAAACAGAAGAGAACACTTTGTATATTTGCAGAGGTGGTACGTATTTTCCAGAGTGCTCTCACGAACACTAAAGAGACGTACCGGAACGGCATGAGAACACGTTTTATTGTCATGAGCTGGAAGCTCAGTCTGTTAATGTGCCGTCAGTACGAAATGAACAAATCTGGGACTATTTATCCACCTTGAATCACAGCACGTGCGTCAAAGTGACCCAGTAGAAGAAACTCTGACTTGTTGCACTGTGTAACATAAATAGGTACAGTATTGATGTTGCTGACAACATCCTCAAGCTGTATAGTACAAGTTGCACTTTCGTGCGATTTGGGATGGTCTGCTCGATGCTTGGGTTCGAGTCTGCACTTCACTCTTGAAGAGTTCATGATAGGATTCCATAAACGAACTGAGTGAATAATATCGATTGGCAGTTAGACTTCCAGTATACGGCAGCCTAGTATCAGTTGACGATTGGAGAAGGTAGGGGTGTTAGTGTGCAACACTTGGTTACCGAAACATGACCAGTGTATTACGCTATTTGTGCAAGAAATATTCTGTAGACGCCTATACTTACAATCAGTGAAGAGCTCGCTGATCGTGCTGTGAAGTTTCCCTATATTTGTGCCTATGGTTTCGTAAATCATAAGTCGATTTGCTCGTTCCATCACTTGTTTATTGCGGCATCTGTGCGGTCATGTTGAACTGGTAGCCGATGCATTTGAACTGTGGATGTTGTAGTTTTTTGGGTGTATGGCCCAGCGAAGCATGTGATTTCGATCATAACACTCCTGAGGGAGGCTACCCAAGGTGGTTAAAACATAGGATGTTACAGTTTGCTGGTATCGTTGTATTATTCTCAATTCATTTATCATGTTGTGGAGATTTTGGGCTGTCAAGACCGAAAGCTGTTTGTAACAAATTCAAAATCTATTTGTACAGGAGTTAATCTACCTCTAATCATGCTTATATGATTGTTGGACATTCAGCTTTTTTTTATAACAGAGTTGAATTTGATCTTATCTTTGTTTATTTGTATAAAAGCTATTGCGACAGATTAGGGCACTCGGTCTTGAATGACAAGCATGTCATTCATTTGATTTATACATGGTCACGTGTTGGTTCATTCATGGAAAATTCATCATTTGACATGCATCTGTATCGTTTACGCCACCTGCAGCTCAAAATCAACACATCTTATCGTTATCGTCTGTGTACTGTTTTTGAGTTTTCCAACAGGACAGGTATTGTTCCAATTTCTGAAGGAAATTTGTCTGCTATATTCCCGTGATGATATATGGCAACCCATTCAATAATGTAGTGAAAATGACTACTTGGTTATTCTAAAGGACAGTTTTTCTAGTTATTCTATAAGGTTAGACTGAAGAAAAGCATAATAGGCAACTTCTTTGAAAGCGAATCACGGTCAACCAACAAATGTACAAGGTGAAAGAATCGACGACACGTTTTAAGCCGCCTATTAGCAAATGATAATTTGTAGAAGTCGAAACGGACTATTATACATCTCAAAAGAAAGTGTACAATTGAAATAATGATAGATTCTATCAGCAATTTGGTTGCAAACAACGGAGTACCCGGGAACACGATATCTTGGTTATAATTGCACGATAAATGTATTTAGATAAACTCGTCAATAACTCGCTATGATTGTCGGAAGTATGGTAGAACAATAGTACAGTCGCTGTGAGACCAAATAGAATAACTAGATGATATCTTTGGGGACAGTTGTGATTATCCAGGTTTCCAGCACAACCGTTTGTATACCATAACGAGCTATGGTAATGGATCTACCATTCGGAAAAGAGTGACTGTAACCGATCGTGAATATCCTGATTACGTCAACGTCCTTGGTGCAGCAATAATCGATTAGGAGAGCTCTTTGTGATTCAAACACCTGAAAAACGTAATATGATTAGTGCAACAATGTTCCACATAATCAGATCAACTTCTGCACTCATAGTTATTCACTTATAGCTTGAAATAAGCAAAACGTATCCATGACTACCTGTCTTCTAACTCTAGTGCATCCGAAGCTCAAGCTAACAAATTACGCGCTATTAGTTCAGCGAGTTCTATCACAGTAAAAGCCTACTTAGATGGTGACCGGATACGGTCCTATAATTGGATAACACTCAGAATGGTGTGAATGATTTCGAGAATGATAGAAAACAGTCCACAGTCAGTAGGAAAATTAGCGTTGATTCTTCAGTAGCGAATATAAAAACCTTAACATTCGGAAATATTAAGCGCGAGTGGCCGTAACACTGATCAGTAAACCAACTCTGTAAAGCTTTCATGAAAGTAAAGAAAGGAATCACTAGTGAGATGTACTCACTGTTTGTAGTGAAACAAGTTATAGCGAAAGCGTTTGTCATTCAAGTGACTTAGATGTGTTCTGTCACGAACATAATTTTAAATGAGCGCAGTGACATAATGTTCAGCACTAGTTTCTGCAAAGAATTTCAGCCAGTCTTCTTTTGACGCTATTAATAAGGTTTGTTGAAATCCAAGAAGCATGCCGTTGACCTGCAAGATATTCACTAGTGTAGGATAATCTAAAGTTGGTACCTTCTATAGCATTTTTGAAACAACTTTCAGCAATCAGCGCAATCGACTGGTAGTTCGAATTACCTTCCGTGGGTATTAGAGTAGTATTTACACAACTTCTGGAGGTAGAAATTTTGCTAACGATAGTACAGCTGTTAAACAAATGACAGGAGGAATCATTTGTAACTTTGGTATAATATTTTAAAGATGATCGTAGCAGTCTATTTGATTTGTTCATTATTTCAGCTAATTTCATACTGTGGTGTTGTGTGTACCGAAGGTCTTACTGAACTTTCCGCTGATACGGAGAAGATACGGAAAGCCAAGTACATGAAATGACAAGGCCTCGAGTTTTAACCTCGCCGTCCATAAGGGTATCATTTTGTGAAACGCCACATAGCATTTTCCACATTTTACAACAGTCTACTGTTGAGCATTTTTTCTTGTATGTGTTGTTGAGATGACCTGTCTGAACTTTGGCTTATCGTGGTCTGCGGTCTTGGAATGCTTCTTTGTATCCAAGGCGTGCAATCAGGAAAAGGGTAGCATAAACGATATGTGCAAAGGCAGTTTGTCTGATTCAGGCATTGATTATCACACCAAACCTGAGACAGAATATAAGTCAACCGTAGTAGATAAAGTAGAAAGCACTCTTGTAAGTAGAAACGTCCATATTTCCTCTGAACATGCAAAGCCTTCAGATGAGCATTTCTAATACCTCAGCTTTCGCCCGAAGCAATGAATGTTTACGCGGTTGTATGAATTGGTTTAAACAATAGACTAAAAGTTCGATGTCTAGTGTGCCTGGTTGCCCGATGGTGCCTGTTTGTGAATGGAGAATATTGTAATCGGTTTTAAAGATTAATCACCTCCTGATCACAGGTAGTGGTACTTAGGTCTTCATAGGTTACCTAGGCTTTCACGTAAGAAAAATATGAAAGCTTATACACTGCTTTCTCCGTGTTAAACGGACAGTTCATAGGTGAAACGAAAACAGTTTTAGGGAAAGAAAGTTGAATGAAGATACACCGGGCGTGCAGTAAGTAACTAAATGGAAGCTTCATGCTGACTCACATACTGACAATCGGTAACAAGAACGGAAGGACACTAGCAGACCTGCAGGGATGTTTTAGGAAGGTGGCGGGGAGCACTATTTATCCGGCTGTCATTCGTGTGTGGAGTATCGAACATCCCCAACCAAGTTAACCGTGACCACAGAGATAAGCAGCGCATTTCAGAGTGGGCGGGCCCTAACAGAGGAGTTCGGTGTAAGTGATCGTCTGCCTATTCAAAAATCAATGTTATGAGAACCACATTTGGTAATCACTCAGTGAATTGAATAAATGTCTGGTTAAACGGTTCTGGAGAAATTAACCAGTGAACATTTCACATTTTTATTCAATCGGTTGTCGGTCGCGAGCTTGCACGTTTTCTAAATACTCGCTGATAGACTGTTGCACTGCTCACATAGATAGGTACAAGCTAACTGGTGGATACAAAGTTGATCAAAATCAATCTGACATGACACTCTATCGAAGTATATGACGAACATGTATCCGTATGTTTGTTGCTGCTTCTTGGTCTCTACTGAAGCCCCATTGTTTTCTCTTTCTCTATGAGGTTGTGTTCATTTATTAGTCGGCTAACTCTTAAACTACCGTCAAGATCACTGGCAGTCCCAGCCACAGTGCCCACGGATACCGTTCGAAGTAGAAAATGATGCTGGTGAATGTGGGTTCATCAATTGTGAGATCGCTCGGCTGTGATCAACAAACCGGCTGTACAGGCGCGAGTACCAGAGTTTGATTAACGAACCAAAAGGCGTACACTCTATTGTCAAGCTCAAAAATTAGTCACTGGAACATGACTCTGGTGTTTTAGAATAGTGGAAGTGTTTCTCGGAATGGGCGTCTTACTTTCAAACAGGAGTTCTGTTCAACTGGCGTAAATTCAAGTCACCAACTGATCATTAAGAACAATTAGAAATCTTAGGCAATTCGCCTCCTTTCATTTGTGATAGCGTCCTCTGGTCCAAGTCCAGTCAGGTCTATTAACACACTTTTTGTTTCAAGTCTGTCAAAAGCAATTACTGTCTTGATCCTTTCGTGAGTTTGCAAGAACGACTTCGCACAATTAGTGTGTTCCCCTGCTGAAAAGTGTGACTCCTCTCCCAGTGTAACGCATTCACAATTCCTTTGTCTCTTAGTCGGTGGTTATGGTCCGTGGTCCGTCTCAAGTACGATAGATGACCACATGTTCGTCTCGTGTACCAGATGGGCGGACGTGTCTGCCACGCGTTGACCTTCAAACAAAAGTACATCAGGGAACCCAGACCAGTTAAAACACGTTCGACCTTATCCTGTGTGCGACCCATAAACATGACGGCCCTGATCGGGTTACGTGCCAACCGTCATGGCGTGTTCGCAACTTGTGCCTAGGACGACCAACATCGTCCGTCGCCTTTGCAAGGAACAGTTACCTTCTAAAAATAGAAACCAGGTTGACAACAGCAACCCACGTTCGACCATTTCAGTGCGTGGGACACTAAACAAGTGTTTGTGGACAGACAATCCGGAGGAATTTCACTACCATATAGTCTGCAGCAATGTTTTTTCTGCACTACTGCTCCAACGAATTAGTGTGTTCATTTTGATCACCAAACTACCAAAAATATGCGCGACAATTAGGAGGAAGGCAGTTCTGGTATGTTCTGTTCTCGCGGCCACTTTGTTAACGGAGACCAACCACTCTGTACAGGGGTTTTGTGAGTGGCCTGCATTAGTAAGCTTCCAACGGCTAACATCTACGCGGGGAGGGATGCACTGGGCCAGTAAGCGAGCTCTCACTTGCCACTTTCGAAGAGCACCGCGAGGCGTTAACATTACATGGCTGGATTCAGGAAAAGTTCTTCCATTTATGCAAATGTTTCTGAGACTACAACGGTTCGATAGGCTACCATATACATCAAAAAGTATTGTGCATCGTCAGTTAGTTAACACTACATCATATAGAAACGTCACTGTAAAAGACCACCCAGGTGCTTTAACGAGAAGGACTGAGCGTCTGATCATCCGATTGGGGTAAAACAGAACCGTCTGATACTTGAACTGAAAGGCTCAACAAAAGTTGTCTGGCAAGCGTTACACTAAACTCCTCTGATAGTTTGTGTAGTCTCTATGATTCAGACACGGATCCATCGATGCTTAGAGTGAATCGAGCGCTTTATTGTTTGGATTTATCAGCGACTACAGAAGGAGAGTGGGAGAGGTAGAACTAATGAACCGGATATCTTGAATTTCTCTTGGTATGGTCTCCGAATGAACGGACTCATTTTCGATAAACGAGTTTTCGGTAAACTGTCAGTGGCATAGTCACTTTCTTGGTAGCTGCTATGAGTGAACTGACTCGAAGTCAAAGAATACAGTATCACAGTGAAGCCATTATGACAGAATTGATAGAACCATCACTTTCAACATGACGATGCAGTAATACCCACGTCATACACACGAATAGTACAAGTGTTTTTCCATGGAAGCAGAGTTTTCAAATATCCAACTTGTCCGTGTCTCAACCTATTTACATATCAAGAAAGAACATCTTAAGAAGCAGACTAATCCGAATCTGTATTCTTCTTATTGTATGGGAAAAAGCCACGGCCACATCAATGTTCAAGGACAGCAACTAGCGCTCGTCTGTTACCTGTCGGCCAATCAGCCTTTCTAGCATCCTATGCCAGATGAAGGGGCA
>JTDE01000947.1:93509-136789 GCA_014338405.1 Paragonimus skrjabini miyazakii
TTCCCATTTATTCTCATCTGTCGCCCTGCAGAAGGGTCTTTCGAAACCACTTATCACACGATCCAACTCACTTCACATGTCATTCAATGTATTTCATTACAATAGCACCTTTTGGGTCTTTTCCATAAGGGAAGACCCTTGAAGAGACCAATTTCGTCGTGTTCCATGGAGCTTCTTTGTGAGTTTAGAATCTTAAAGCGACCACATCCAGATATTACTAGGGTCTATGGTTCTAACCTAAGGTTGATTCGATTCCTGTTTGATAGACCGCGATATACCTTGCCACAATTTTATCCTTCAAATTCTGGTGTACAATTCATGCAAGATAGCTGGCCTACAAACTACCTGGGTTGTTCTGTGTGGTTTGTTTTCTTACCTCACTAGTTTTACACAAAAAAGGTGCTATTTCTATCACTGCTATATAATGAACCACAGATCAGTGATGGATTACTGTCATCAACTAGTCTCTACAAAGATCACCTCTCAGAAGACACGATGTTTTTTAGGTTCCGTTGGTAGTCTGTGTGGCAGGAGATTACTGTACTCTTAAAAAACGGAATGTGAAGAACCTGTAGTGATTGTCCGTGAATTTTGAGCGAGCGCAAAGCTCCTGCTAAATCTCAGGGTGTACAAATATTCAATTAGCAAAGTAGCATGATTGCTTTATTTGAACAGAGTTTTTACTATAATTAGATAATCAGATTTTATGATTAACTTTTGAATTCTTTTTAAATTACTACACTCCACTATTCAAACTAGTAAATATATGAATACTCTTTTACTTATTGCATTGATCCCTAACTTTATTTTCTAGTCTCTAGGTCAACTAGGTCGAATACTTCTGTAGTGTCTGAAAATTTCATCATGATGACAAGAAGATGCACAATGTGAAGTCAGTGTATTTTGATAACTCCCAACAACCGATTACCCAAATTACTCAATTATGTGAGTTTATGGTGTAGTGAAAAAAACAACGGAACGAATGTGCGTCACATGAGTTAATTACAGAGTGGGGTAAACAGTTTCAACGCCTCGGCAACGAGATTGATTACTTCAGTACTTTTGGTCAACAGTGGGTCAACAGAGCGCGTGACGTATAAGTTACATCATTTTGGCAGGTGCCAATATTTTGGGTGTGCAGTTGTTCACTAAAACTGTGAATGAAGTTGTCAGGTCAACTACACAACCTGTTTCAAATGTGTTCTGCAAATCAAGATGCTGGAGTCAGACTTGCAAGCTGCTGTGCTTATCCGTGCCTCACCATTGCCTACATCGACCACTTGGGAATACACTTCGTTTTCTATACAACAACTAAAACAAACGATATTCAACAAACTATTTAGATCATATGAGGATAAATTATCTGAAGGTTGTGTTGATCGATTTTCTCCGACGGTTGTTGGGTTTACCCAAACTATTTAGCAGGGCTTAGTTCCCACTAACTGACCGTAAATTCTACGAGAGAAAACTTATCCGTTGCCTTCAGTTCGTCCGATCCCATTGAAATTGCCACATGTTCTGAAAAGCTGAGAAGACGTTTTCCCGTTATAATCTTGACGAGAGAAGTTAACAAAATAAGTTTGAACGATGTGTAAGGTAACAGTTCGCTGTACCTTCACAAGGGCATACTACAGGTAACTGTGTCTATATAGCAAAGTCAAACTGTTCACAAATAGTCCAAACAGAAATTCATACATGTAGAACATCATTGGAAGCACACATTAGTCCGACTAGAGTTAGCTGCCGCAGTATTGACAAAAGTTGCTTGCAGAAGATGGGGTACAACCTTCTTGCAAGAAGAGCCTCCACGTAGCCTAGCAACCGACTGTTGTTACTTGCGTAAACGGTTTGGAAGGCATTCAGAAGGAGCTGTGCAATCAACGTAGCCGACTGTCGGCTTCATTTTGATTGCGTAGTCGACAGGACACTGACTTTTCAGACGTTTGGCCCACTTCCGAGTGTGCTTGGTCATTCATTTCTCTCCGTTTAAATGGCCGAGCAACTGCACGACTTAGTGTACTTGGTTTGTTATGGCTGGGAATGGCAGCACCTCCTTAACCGAGGACAGTTAGATCCAAGTTGTGGTGCAGACGATGACACGTACAGTTGGGTAATAAGTGTGTTGTAATCTAAAACGTGGCCGTATTATGAGTGTGTTGCCAACCTCATCACTCTTAATGGGCACCTGCAGAAATGTTGTTATCTTATGTACATAGAACAGCACCTCGCTTTCGATATGAGCCTTCGAATACTTCTTGATAAAACCACCGGAGGAACCGATATCTTTGACAACGTTTCAGCAGTAATGCGCACGCCGATTCTGGATATTCTGAAGTACAAGGTCCCCTTGTCCTATGAAACAATGTTCTCAAAGCATACATTTTGTATCCATATGGAACAAGACTGTTGAAATGCAGATACTGGCCAGTTCACTTGCCCTTGCAACAGGTCCATCCCAACACTGTAATATCGCCACGGCAGGAATGTATCGAATCGAACAACACGGCACATTCATTTCGCAGACGCTCAGAATCAAGCTTTATGCTTGGGTGAATCTAACTTAAATGAGATATAATGAGTAAATTTTATCCCTTGTTTTCTCCTATCATTAAGGTATCGTCCGCACAACGGCTACGTGATGTCATACTTTCAATCTGAGCTATGACAACTGCTACATGTGTACGAAGAAAATGTCAGCCAGAACATGTCTTATTGCGTTTTCTGTGACAACGACATCAATGTGTCTGTATCATTCTCTCATAAAGTAGGGTATAAAGCGCGAAGTAACAACAGATGTTTCAACACAATAAGTGGAGTCTTTAGATTAATCAACTTTTCACCAAGCAGTTTATTGATTATATTGATAACTTCTCCTGAAAGCACGTTGGCAAAGAATGCCTGGACGTCCACTGTTACGAATGTCTTGATTCAGCAGTAAACGAGTCAATTCAAACCTATCCTTTTCTGTATACATCAAAGAACAGCTTCGTTGATCGGTTTCGGCAACCTCGCTAATCATTTGGCCGGCCTAAATTGAGGTAAATTGACCATAGAGAGACAGAGTTATAATAGTATGTCATCTTTCTGCCTTTTTTTCAACTGGTTCATTTATTTTTTGACCTGCTGACGTGCGATGCGATACTGCTGTATACACACAGTTACGTGCAATATGCACCTTTGAAGATGTTGGTGATATTTTACCGGATACATTTTACAAGCGTATGTTGCTGACCTATTTGTTCCTCTCAATAGCATTTGATAGTCTCTTAAACTTCCTTGTGTGTAAATTTCGGTGCACCCGGTATCCACATTCTCCTATCTTTACATTCTTTCGTAACGTACACAATAGAATGATTAAGTATCTTGAAAGAGGGGTTCATCAACGCTGGGTTTTACAAAGGTACATGTTCTGCATTTTCTGACGATTCGTATATTTTGTTTGATGTTCTTCCTAATGCATCATTGTGAGCGTTTCCTACGTCCGAGAGCAATAATAATTAAGGGTAGGGTTGATAACAACCACTGCTGATATTGCAGTACATATTAGAGATATGTTGTATTGAGTGCACTGGATGTGCTGCGAACTATGCAATGAAGTGCCTCCATTTTGCGGACACTCGATTACATCCACGATGACATCTCTCACTGCGATCGAGGGTGAACGAACAGGCAGCCAGGCAGGCTACACATTGTGTATGATGGGGCAAAGGATGTGGTAGGATACACATTGGATCACCTGCGGCTATAATTCAGAGAGACAGCATTGAACCATGATATTTGCATGACACACACCCATAATCCCATTGGCCCCACTGTGGTTATAAAGAATCGGTTTCTGTGCGTTGCAGGTTGGACAGTGGATAAGTGTGACAAGACCGTTACCGAATGGAGTAACAAATCCAGAGTTTGTCGTTGACCTGAGACTACGAACAAGAAATCTAAGTGAAACCCAATGGGCTGTACAAGTTGGTGTTTTTCGGACCTGCAGAGATTATCAGGATGCTGGACACCTTCGGAGCTAGAGGATGAATATGCCTGACCATGGGTACCACAGTTAGTTTCACTCTGTCTAGTGTGAGGAACGTGCGTGGTTACATCATCGGTTGCGGAACTTAGTGAACCTGACTTTAATATTCGATAGATATCGGCGCAATCGAACAGTCATTAGCCGTATATAGCAAACCTAAACAGTTACACCTTAGATGACACTTAAATCAGTGATGGACATGGAAATCGTTGGTTCAGTAAAACACACTGTGTTTACACACCCATTCCTGTGCTAGTCATCAGGAGCTTTCATAAGCAGTTATTGCATGCTTGGGATATCGACAGACCTGACCTATTTGGCCATCGTGTTAAAACTCTGAGCAAGCAATTTGGGAATTTGAAACATTTAGTTCTCCTGATCAAATTCATCAACGCGGCAAACAGGCAAATATCATGGAGTGTCAACATTTGTTTTTTGCCGTGTTAGTGAGTTGAATCGAGCGAACTCAATGTTTAAAGTTCCGTGAACGAAGACTCTCTGTATAAGTCATGCACGCTCTGAACCGTCCGTTGATGCTGAGGTACAAGGCATCAGGTGGGCGATCGCGAATTGGGTCAATCTACCGTGTTATTCTTCAAAACTTCAGTGAAAAGGAAGTTACCAAAATTAGCAACCCCATTACCAAAAATAACTACCTCGTCACGCTAGCTAATTCCCACGTCGCAGCCGCCCACGGGTATCTGAATAGAATCTTGGAGACCCAGTGGCGGTTTGCACCTAATCTCCATTGTCTTTCCCTGATCTGCCGCATGAAGTTTGAGAGCTTATCGGAAGCTACGCTTGAGAAGAACAGAGCCAAAGCGACTATTGTTCTCCAATGCACATTATCCGGTATTATCGACCTAACTGTCTTTTCTGCTGGTGCACTCAAATATATCCACAATTTATCCTCACTGCACTTCACGCGTACACAGTTGGAAGTACTAATGTTGGGGTTGAAATTCAAAACTTCTCCAAAATGTCTGACCGTTTCCATATTCAGATCCAATTCGAAAACCTGTTTGATCAGCTAACGTCCTGATTGGTTCCACGTCAAGTTGATCGATATCACACCGGTTTGTAACCTCTCCAACATGTTAGCAGTGTTGCTTAACATTCAAACTTTACGAAGCAATTAACCAGTTAGAGAAGACACATGACATTTTGTTTCTCATACCTGACAGGGATTCTCACATTATCTTCAAAAATAAATCTTATTATGTTTCGAAAATCAATACCTTGCTTGCCGATGAACGAAAGTTCAGGCTAGACCACAAGCCCCGTAACAGCATTCTGATAGAAGAACTTCTGGAAGAAGCACCAAGTTCTGATGTTGCATAATACGTTGTTGAGGCTTAGTGTAAACAACTGAAACCACTAGGGACGCGCACGCCACACACGACGGGCTCACCGAAATTACAGGGAAGCGGTGTCCCATTGAGACCAATCTTATTCACGGACAGATCGGTATACTATGAGCTGGCTTAATGGCTTGTGAATATGCTTAACCCAGTTCTTGAAAATGTCTATTCTCGTTGTGTAAAAGATTCTTCTGATTTGGCCGAAACTCCGGCGAATATGTCTGCGTCATACTAAGATGTACTCTTTCGATGTCGACCTTTTATTCACGATTGTATCTCTGCATGAAACTGTTGATTTCCTATGCATTTTTATTTTCAATCATAATCTACCGCTGCGTGTTCCGACTGATTTACCTCAGAGATTTAAGGCTTTTATACACCGAGACTATTCGATTCCATATTGACAGCCTACCAGCAGATTCATGGTGTGGCAATGGGTAGCCCAATGATCATTATGTTGGCTGTTATATTGCTGGAAATGGTTGAAGGTCAAATTTCAAACTCCACTGATAGCAGCAATTTGCAAACGACCTGTCGACTGTGTATGAGTTTTCATTTCGAAAAACTCCACAGACTTCCGAAATCATCTCACCCCCAATTTCACATCTTCTTGTGAACAACAGATTAAAGAAAGTTTACCGTTTTTAGATATTTTGATTGATCGGCTTACAGTACAACACGTAATATACCGAACAGCAACATGAAGTGGTCAGCACTTTCAATTTTCTTCGTTAACCTCGATGAATTACAAGAGTGGCTGTATTCGAACTCTGTTCCATAGAACCAGACATTCATGTACTGGTGGTAACATCAATAAAGAAGAAGAATTTTTGATGCATGTTTCATTCGTCAACCGTTATAGAAATTCACTCTAAACCACAGGTGACAAAAATTCGGTGTAAGACTACTTCTAAGGTGCAAATTTAATTAAGAATGATTTTTAAGGGTGATCACATAGCAACCGATGTGGGGAAAAAAGTACGACCAACATTAAATCGTACCGACTTAACTGCTTAGTTTTGGATGTTGTTTTCCGTTCCCACTATCGTCTTCCATGTTTCCGAGCGGGACTATTCTGGCTGCCACCTAATTGATAGGATGGACCGGACTTTACGACAACGGATAGTTGGACATATCTCTAAGTGCTTACTGAACACGAAGGAGCAACAATCAATACTAACGCAATGGTTACATCGGAATCTGGCGTCTTCGATTACTAAACACATCTTTGATAAAGGTCACTTGGTTGACACATTAGCATATCTCACTGTAGTGTTGCGTAATCGAAACACGAAGTCGTTGGCATTCCTGAACATTATGCTAATCAGACAAAATCGATCATTTCTCGGTGCACAAAATGTGCTCACGCAACCAGTATCGTTGCCTTGGTATTGAGCCTGACTTTGTTGGTGTGTGTCATGTTTAACTGCTGTTCTAGTAATCAGTGGCTTTATGTATGCGACCGACGAGAATAAATGAAATGTTAACATCTCGCAACATCTGCCGTTTTGATGAACTTGGAAGTGTGTGGTTCAGTATCTAGCTCTAAACCTCTGAAGCGTCAACCGACAAGCCGGTGAAACTGAAACGACTGTTGTGTTCAAGTCACATAGCCCATGTGGACCCAGTTCTTTATCAAGATAATCAGAAGGTATCTGTAGCTGTAGTCTTCTCGATGCCTATTCCAAACAATCCCTCGAACAACACGACCACTCACACTGAAAGTTTGTCTGATTTCTGTATTCGTGATATCACTTCACCAAAATATACCTGATAACAGTTTACTCAATGTATGGCGTGAGAATGCGAAACGATGAAAAAGTTCGAAATAACGGAATGAATGTGCTTGGAAACAAATTTATGATAAATTACTTCCAGTGTCTTATCACATACATCAACAACGTTAGCTGTAGTAGAGTTGGAAAACGACACTGGAAGTAAAGCGTACTTGGAGTGTGGGTCAAGACCGATTACCAAAACCTGTAGGTCACGAAGTGCCGGCGACTCTTGTAATGTGCGCATTTGGGAATGAAATTTCGTGGAGCAGTGATGATATCCGTGTTTGTTGTGGGCACATATATCTTCAGACTTTAGGGTTTCGGTGTGCGGAGGTTTTGATGTGCGGAGATACTGTTGGAAAAGTCTCAAGCATATTTGTTGAACTATGAATTTGCAGATAAATGGGACACTTTGGTATATCGGATAGTTTCCAGTTAAACACAGGTGATCATAAAGTTCCCAACATGATCAAGGTGCACCTGTCGATCGTACCTCATCGAATGTGGAAGGTCGAAATGTGCCATGAACATACGATTCGATTCAATTACTTATGGTCTCTGCTGATGACTCTTGGTTTGACAAATTACCAACGAATCTACGGATTATGTTGTTCAACAATCACCAGTTGCAAATGCCGTCATTTGAACAGTCATTCGATTGTGTGGATATTGAAAGAATGTGAAATTTGGTAATAACAACGGAATGTTGAATTTTCAGCAATCCACTTGCGTTTGGGCTAATCAGAAAGTACACTTTCAGTTATCGGTGTGTTGTCGACTTCCTGCCAACACAACCATGGCAAGGTCGAATGAGCACTCAATCCACCGTGGGATTATTCCTACCAGCTTTTTATCACTAAGGTTTAACAAAGCGTAGACGGGCAACAGAGCGTAATGGTAGTATATTTTAACACAGCCACGCCAAATAAGAATTTCGCTGTAGTTATCACTTGACTAGCGCATACCTCTAGGTAAGCAATTCTGGGAAATCACTCAGTCATCTGGTAGTAAAATTCCGTCCTCATTTGTAACAGTAAAGCTTGCCTCGCATAAAAGTTGATAACAGTCAGTTGACTAAAAGTAATAAATAGATCGCTGGGGGTTAGGCATGAAACGTGCACAGCTAAGAGACTGTCAAGATGTCTTTTCGCATTTCGTGCGCAAACGGTTTGACTGACCTTAACTAAACAAGAAGTACAGACCAACGTGGCCCAAAACGTTGTTCATAAACCACAACATAAACCCAATGACCTTTTCTACAAAATTCTTTCACATAATGAATTTCCAGTTTTCGTGACACGGTGACTCGATGATTTCGTGCAACGAGAGGTGAAAGCAACAGCCCAGAATTTTTCATTGTTTATTCGATTGATTCTGACGGAGCAAATACACACGATTTGAAAAGAGATAACGTCCGACAAAAGCTAAACACAAATAACATATTTATCTATGTAACCATATTTTAGTCTCTGAGTGTAATGTAACCCATCATCATTACAGTCGAGCAATGTACACAACAAAATTTCCGAGCTAACAAGGAACCGAATGTATGCAATAATTGACTCGTTTATGTTACTGGATACAATTGCTGTTGAATTGAATAAATTCAACTATCGCATTCTGTAACTATGACTACAACTACGACAGACACTGGTAACAATTGAATCTATCTATAGGTGATGATCAGTTAACTTGGACAGTCTTCATTTGGAATGACTATAACACGACCATCAGTTATTCCAAGTATTCTCCGGGAACTGAGGTTGGTCTCGTTTTCCAGGTCAAACTGGTGGATGTATTTGTATGTGGACACATTGCACAACTTGATATATTGGAATTCATTGAGTGTGATACACTTTGCCTCTTCATGAAACAGAGGTTACGAAATGGTTGTCTTCTAGTGACTGCAGACGCTCGACTTGAGAAGGGTAATAAGTCGATCTGTAGAATATTGGAATGTTGCAAGACAAGCTTTATATTTACTAGTAATCGTTAATAGTGACTTCAAATATGGATCAGTCAGTCAGAGTTAAACGGACTTACAAGACATCCTCATGTGGATAGTGTGGAATGAAATTTCATCAGATTTCCTCTAACAGCACATAACGTGTTACAGATTCCTAGAACATACTGACAGAATACGGAACTCACATAAGCTGTGGATTAAGCCAATGACATTTACCAAATTTGTGTTTTTCCATGATTTGTTGTTCCATATTTGAACACAGAATACAGTGTTCGATTTGTCGGTGACAGACAAATATATATATGCTTAACAAAGAATGGTCAATGTTATTTATCCACTAGTTGAGCAACATCCTTCATCGGGATCAGTCATGGTTTGGGAACGTATATCCTAACCGGAATAGGTGGATGCAATCGGAGACCATTTCGGCTGGGCGAAAAACGCGCTGGGTAAATCAACAACGTAGCAACTTTTCTAAACGTTCACTTTTAAGACGTATACCTTCCAAACGGATTTTAATGTGACTTCTGTAATTACATAACTCTGTTCCTGACTCAGAAGTGTATCCTGCTAATTATGAACACGAGCCTGTGGAAAAGAAACTGTGAAACATTTTTTCCTATATACTTCGCAATGATCGCATCTGTTTATAAGTAATACTGGGACTAAATGATCGTCTTAAAACAGAGCACAGTTAACTCTCATTGATAGTCCTCCGATTACTTATCCGTATAATTCTGATCGCGCTCAACTCATAAAAATCACTAAATTTTTCAGGTGATATTCCGTTATTGTCTGACGCAGTCAGTGTCGCAGTAGTCGAAGTGGTTACATCATGAAAGCATAGCTGGAGTTCTAGTCCCTTCCGTGTTGAGGATGTGCGTTAGTGACGAGCCCAGTGAAAGCGGAAGTCGAGTCTAGTTCTTCTTTTCTGAAGCCGTCGTCATATCTTTGTGTCGCTCTAGCTATGCCACCCAATGGTTGAATCAACACAGTTACAACGCTCACAGAACATGTATAGCCGCTCATGTGTACCAGTTAAAAATGGGGCCATGCCAAATCCTGGCCAGTCTACCTATGTTCTTTGTTTTCAGACCTCCTGGTTGACTGTGCACCCACATTGCATCTGCACTTGTCGGCTGTGACCCTGAGACAAAACATGTGCAACCACATGTTCTACGCACACGTGCAATCGGTCATCTGATTCCGGCACGCCTGCGCGAGTCATGGCAACTGCCTACGTCTGGCTGACCTTGAGTTTCATTTGCTTCGGCGATTCATTGAACACAAACACACCACCAACATGTTAGGACAAACGCACGTGCGCATGAAAATCTCACGAACTATTCTTCTCCAGACGGTCCGGAAATGTGCCAACTACGCCAATAAACGTCTACCTTTATCCATCAGTTGTTCTCCGTTTTATATTAGGCTGATGGAATTTAAATGAGTCTTGTTGTCACTGCCGTTGTTGCGTCGTGGACTCATTCACTTTCGGCACCGGTTGCCTTACAACGTGCTGTCTTTAATCTCACCCTAAACCCTAACCCTAACCTTGCCTTTTTTCTGACCATGGTTCAACGAACTGTTCCGACTTTCATCTAACCTACCGGTTCACTGGCTGCTTCATGTACACTGATATAAGAGATTAGTGGAATGTATCTCTAAATGGTAATCGGAAGCGATGATGCAACAAACACGAGCAACTCAGTTCCTAAACAGAAACCAAGCGTCCTCGATTTCTGGAAACATCATGGATATGGGTCATCTGGTTGACTCAATGAGGTCGTTCACTTTACTGCTACACCATCAAAGCCGAAAACAGCTGATTTTCACGGAAATCATGTTGACCGTGCAATAATAACCATTTCTATGCTCACTAGAGGTGTTGACATAAACGGTATCCTTGATGGTATTAACGGTATGTGTCAAGTTTAATTGTTACCACCGCGGTGAACAGACGAACTGCCGTTTTCATTGTCAAGTTTTCTAAGGACATTTTACGGGATGAAACGGTTACGCATGATCTCCAAAAGTGAAAACAAAAACTGGTTGAGAGGAGCGGAATGCCTCATCCATCAAATTTGGTTCTATGTCATTGTATCTTTCTAGTACTTACATGCGTTCGCTTTGTATACGTCTGACAAAAGTGAACATTGTAACATCCTTTTCCCGCCAATATTTTGAACAAAGAAGACAGTGGGCTGATATTGCAAGACTTACATTCGGTACCCGGTCAGCCAAATCCAGTGTTATCCATGAATATCGCTGTAGATGGTGAGCATCCTATGTAAGCAAGACTGAGCGTCAGTAGCGAACCCGAGTCGTGGGGCATATCTCGAAGTGGGTCAATAAACATGTCACGCCAAAGCATGACGTTACACCCGAACATAGAAAAAAGGAGCCTACATCATACATCGAAACACCAATACAATTCTACAACAACTTTTTGCTCTATATAATCGATGTCAGACAGAAGAACACTGCGCCTTGAACCTGAAGGTTCATATCCGTGTTGTGTGTTCAGAAACAACTGTTTGTATGGTTGTTGCTACCATGGTCACAATACTTGTGAACTCTGACGGCTGGCTTTCTCCGGTTTCTTGTTCGCTTTTTCATACTGATGTACAATCGATCTGTAGTATGCATTGGTTAAGATACAGCGGAATTTGTCCGGACATAAATCGTCTAATATTAGCTTACTGTCTTCATTATTCAACAGTGAACTTTGTTTAGCAAACCGGACTGATCGATGTGAAGCTGCATGTATCATCTTGGAGTTCTTCTCCATAATGGGAGCAAGGTTTTTGTTCAAACTTTTCTAAACAATGTACCGCTGTGTACTGCATAAACGTTATGGAGCTATTCGTCAAGTTTGTGCAAAAGAGGCGTACGCGAGATGGACTCCGAAGTCAATAAATCGGTTACTTTAGTCTTCATTTTCCATGTGAACTACTGGGCATGATCACTATGGGAATGAGTGGTTCAGTAATCCTGTATACAACAGTACTGAAATCCAACTAGGTGGTCGAGTTTAGATTTGGTTTACTCTCGTCCAGTTGGAAGTATGATGTTAAGACGGGATAGTAGAGACGATGTTCCAATATTTGCGAACAAATGGAAGCCTTTGGTGTTGAAGCGATTCGTGGAGACGAATACGATTGTTGTGATATGGGTTGTAGAGTTGAACATGATTACACTGATGATGATGGTGACAGGAGAAGCACTAATAGGATGTGTTGGTGATGACATTGCTATGATGTCATATCAGGTGTATTGCTACTTGTTACTTGTGTTATGAATCATAAATAAGGTCGTTTGGTACGAGTTAAACAATACTCACAAGTGATTTCAGTTTTCACATCCTTATAGACATTTCAGTCCATTCCGTGCTCGAAGAGACTCCAACCTCGGGTTTTACTCTTGTTAGAGCTCTTCAATAGTGGATATTCTTGTCACGATCGAGATTGAACTCCAGTCACGATTTCATGAAACAACCGTGTTGTTCACAATATCACTGACCTCATGTCTGATTTATCATATGCATTCGTTGATTTCTTGAAGTGCACCAAACATCCTCACATCACATATTTCCTAACTATGCCGTCATGTTACATCCGCGCGTTTTAAAAGTTAGCGGAGACTTGTACAACTTTTCTGTTTGTCTATATTTTATTCTGAGTTCTTACGTAATCAATGGTCATATACTTCCCCTGTGGATCGGGTCTACAACGTTTGCGGTAATGTGTGATATTTGTTTTCCAGTACCCTAATGTAAAGTTGATTTGCTTGTTTGATTATATCTATCGATTGCGCGTCACTGCACCTATAAATCAGAATCTGTTGATGAAGATGTAAAGGACATAGATACATTAGTTGAAGTGTGGCGTTTTTATGTTTTAGTTAAAGTTTGTTTTCAACTTCTACATTTTTAACTGTCGTGTAATGTGCAGAGATAGATGTTTGAGGGATATTACCAGGTTTCCTATATCTAGATAAGAAACGTATGGCCGGGAGAAGTTTTTTGGGTTTCACCAAAGTTTTGACCTTATTGATCCATCGTGGTTTTCCAAGCTCACGATAATATCGCATCTGTAATACAGAACATGGTTTTATAGACTATATGTAACAGTCCAAACTTTTGATCTCTCTCATTCGATTGTAGGACCAGTAGAATTTGTCGGATAATGATCATGAAATTGCTTTCTCAGAGTTGCTAAATTCATTGGAAATGCAAAGTATAGAGGGAACAGGAAAATTGAATTAACCTTGAGTATTTGGGACGAAACTCAATGGAATGTCTTGAATAAAACTGACATGAAAAATCAACTATTGCAAGACTGTAGCATTACAAAGGGAATGATTTGAAAACAACAACAGAAAAGCACATACAAACACTCCTCATCTTACAACTGTCGGACGGTGTGGTTTTTGTAGTTTGGCTGTTAAAGTGCTTGTTTTGCTTTGACATGATGTTCCTGTCGCTGTTTTTGGTCTGATCGCAGCCCAGGTTTTTTGCAATTCGGTCTCTTTTAAACGGGCTATTAGCGACAACAGCGAAAGGCTGGACGCAGCTACAGGTAACCGAAGGTTTTCTGGTAGTGGTGTTATCTATAGTACAAGCTTAGTGTCCAGAACGCATGGACGAATCCTGGGTTTTAAGTACACAGCTGTTGACACTGGTAAGATATCCGTGAGGAATGTGTTTCCGATTGTACATACTCGGATGCCCTTTAGGGGTTCCTGCAAGTCAACCAACTCATTCGATGGTTCAGATCCAGCAAGCTTCAGATGAACTGGTGATCTAAGATTAACACGGACACCTTTTACAGTATGTGGTCAGGTTGGTCACGGATCCTCTTGTGGACAAAGCATTAGGAATTGACTCAAAATAGGCGACTCGTTGGAATACAATGTTTAATGAAATGGCCAATATTCCCCTCCAGTGATAAGAGGTAAAGTTTAGTTTTCTCTTAATATGTCGATGGTCGATGTGGTCAGTGAGACATCATCAGCAAGCGTTCAGATGCGCAGAAATGAATTGGAGTGCGATCAAATAAGGAAGTATTATGCTACAAACTGTTACAGATTGAATTTTCAGTGTAAGCAACAGGTTCACGTAGTTGGCGCCAGTGTCTTCATGAGCACAACGGGGTTAGAAGTCTGAAAAGATAAACGGTTGTATAAAAACTCATGCCCAAACGAAACAGTAACTAGTGTTCCATCCACAAAAGCATACACAGGTGTGATGAATATAACAGCAACAGCACCAACGACTAACTACAATACTTGTGTGGTTAAACCGTCTTAACCATTCTCAACCTACTTAGAAGGACGACAGCTGACATACTACTACTGTAGTGTTTGTGTGCTAACAGACGTGCAACATAAGTGAACCTAGTTACCAAGTTGTCTGATAACCAAACTGAATGATGAATGTGAACAGTTGCTCTTGATCGAACATGTAGCACGAAGTCAGCTGACTGCTGTGAGGTGGCACAGTTATTATGTCAAGGTCAAATCTGAAACGTGTGTGTGTGCAGAGCGAGTACAATGGCAGCCAGGACACAAGAAAGCAAAATGTACAACTGGATTTTGACGAGTTAGTGATGGAAAGTAATATCTAGGTCACAAACGTGTCTGTTAATCTTTATATGACCATGTTAGTGATGTTTGTAAAAGTCTGTAATAGTGGCTGTAAATGTTGACGTAATTTAAGTGCTAGAACGAAGAGAAACGTTGAACCCCATGAAATGGTACAAGTCGACTAAATAATTTACGATCAATTAAATCCAAAGTAACAGTATAGTAAATTAAAAAAACCGAACTAATAGTGGCAAACTGCAAAAAAATAGGTTCAAAAAGTCCTTACTCACTACTTACGCGTGAAGGTGTTGGTGAACATAGCTACTAAGCCTTGGGAGTCATCTTAAAGAGATTGTCTCAAAACAGCACAAGCTAAGATCAGGCACATATAACTGTGTTTTTCCTGTATGCAGCGTTCTTCAGTTTATTGGCACAATAATCACAAGTTGGCTTTCGTTTATTTTAAATAAGTGGAAAGTATTCCTGTTGATTACAATCACCTTACACGTGACTCTTTAACCTGAAATTCCGATCAAACCACAAAAGATTGAATTAATAAGCAGTTTCAGTTTACCGTCAGGTAATGGATGTTTTATGCTTTGCTGAACTGCTACACAATGGTATTACTACGGCACATTGACAAATTCCGTCAGTTTTAATGCAACACATTACTATTTGGTCATCAGGACCTATAAGATGTGATACCAATTTGGAAAACAGACTGACTACTCGTCCTTCTATAGTGTCCACGCATGAAGCATAGTATGTGTTCCTTTCAATCAATATCGTATTGTGTGCTTCCTGTCTAATCTGTGACAGTATTCTCACTGTTCTTTTGCATGTTGGTACCACGTAATTAACGGAGTACTCGATCGTTTCATGTTGACTGTTTGTAATAGCCGGAGCGGGCTGTTGTTTCAGGCTTCGAATATTGTTGGTAAGAAGCTCATCAATTTATTGAGGTTCTAATACGCATGTCTTTAAAAGATTTGTTCATGGTATCCACCAGCAAATCTATTGGGCAGCTTAGAGTTCCCTTCGAACCTGACCGTTAGGGAACATCATATATTCAGTGATCGAAAAAGACTGCATGTATTGTACGCGTTCAATCGATGTTAAGAACAATCTGACAATTTTCGTGTGGACACTCAACTGTTGTAGTGACAGTTGCTAAGGGCATTGCTACGAAAACGTACATTTTACCTTCCGTCTATTTATAAGATCCAACCTCCACAATTCTGCCAGATTGGCTGGTGCAACTTATTACCAGACGAATCTTCACAACGCTTTTTCAGAACAACGACGTCTGCAAAATTTCCGTCCGAAATTCTCGAAAAACATTTTTACTGAAAACACCAGAAATCGGTTACCCAAACAGCTGTTTGCAATCACTCTCAGCATCCATTTCTATTCTCATAAACTATGCGCGGTTCGTACGGAAGAATCATTATAATTCATGCAGACCAATAACTGTCACACGGGACCGAGTTTGCCATCCTAATTCGTCAATTTTTTCTCGCCTTAAAATGCTCAGCCATCTCGCTCCGTTTGTGCACATCGTATCATATTGGCACGCAGCCAATCGAAAGCAGTTCATTAGGTGACTACATTCATTCTGTCCATCGTTCGCCCCGTTTATCCTTGCACGCACGGGTTTCATCAAAGACACGGTTGCTTTCAAGATTTCTGGGCATGGTCTCGAATAATCGATCAACACCAAAGCAAGTAAGTCGTGCACACGTCATAGTGTATTTGTTATTATCTCGTGTGCATGTGTGCCTGTGTCTCATCTCCACTTGGTCCAACGCGAACAAAGTTGTTTCGGTTAATCACTTCAACACGGATTGGCCTATGGTTGTGCTGTCTATCTGTGGTGTTGAGTCTGCCAAACACGTAGGCGCATTCCATCTTCAAGCCAGTAAAATCCATACAGTGAAGGTGAGTAGGGGGAACTGTCTGGCTGTTCAGATAAGGATCTGCGGTCGCAAGCATGAAACATGTTCAGTGAACAAAATCGTGCGTTTGGGCTACGAAAGACTGGTAGAAATAAACAGAACCGCAACTGACTAGAAAAAAACTATAGAGAAGTTGGACAGTATGGGGGTGGGGTGGGTGACACAAATCCAGACAGTGTGACTAATGGCTATCGGCATCAAATGGTTGGATTTCAGGTTGTTATAGGACAGATGACGAAGGAAGATGAAGAGTTTACTTTGACCGCCTCTGCGTACACAGGCATGGTAGAGGATCATGACGATGGTCATTACTGTCGATAACAGACCTGCGCTGAGAGATTCTGAAGTGGGTTTGGCGAGGACTGACGGTGAGCTTAAAAACCTCGTCTGATTTTGTTTGATGGCCAGTATAAGTAACGCGGGAATCGGTTCTCCCAATGCTACCCACTTGATTACAGTTGGATAGAAGACACAGAAAGCTGAAAGAACTTTAGCAACCAAAATGCGGTAGTTTATAGCTGATCTCACGTCGGTACATAGAATCTATCACCAACAGTCCAACGGGTTTTATGTGAAAGGGTTTCGTGATACTCGGAATGGTTAATCTACAAACCGCGTACATAATTTCTATCAGTTTTTATACTAACTTTAAACTGAACACTTTTATGTACTGTAGATGTCGCACGTGGTCAGCTGAAGATAGAAAATACAATTTTTAAAAGGATATTAGAAACTCTGTGATGTTGGTTTTAGAACTCCGATATTTCAGTCATTTTTTCTAATTTCCTACTGCCCAGTGATAGTCCCTTGCATTCTTGAGTTTCCTTTCGTCAAAAAAAAACAATTTCTCCATTTTAGAAATTGTGCTGCAACAACAACTCGTGAGAGTTTGATCACAAGATGGTTACTAATTGTATTTGAGGGTCATTGTCACATACAATTAATTTGCTGGGATCTGTGTTCGACGATAAAACTTTTGGAAAGAATACCGACGGCGTTAGCCTGACGACAGCAGAACTATGTTTGTGTGAAACGGAAATCACAGATATGTCGGCCGGTGAAAGAAAATGGACTCGATTCTATCTTAACAGTAAGAATCACATGTATCTGAAACGCTGGAAAGAATGGTAAACTAATCTTTCTGTGTAACACCCTCTAACCTTCTCTATTTTCCATAATAATTTGTCTAATTTTGACATATTCACGACGTAATTGTGCAATTAATCGCTTTTTGTGTAACCGAAATAAAATATCCCGACGGATTTACTTCACAACTGTTGGAAGAAATTTGTTTCTAAAGTCTTACCATGTAAAATTGCCAAAACGTTTGTTTGATGTCACTTTATGCCGTCCAAATACATCTCATATTCATCTTTTCTCATAGATGTACCAATTGGAATGTATAACATAACTCTATAAATTTCGTATACGTTCGTGCTAGGTACCTGGTTTCGTACCTAATGAATCTCCTGTTGAATATACACCTCGGGAATCAGTCATAGAGAAAAGCGTTCTATTGTGAAAATTCAAATGGATCATTAAAAAGTATCGATCAGTAAGTAACACCATTCAACCGAACATCAAACTGTCGTTGATGTGATGACCAATATTTTCAGTAGACACACAAACAGCCCTGACAGCAGTGACAGAGTCCAGTTATTATAAAAGGATCGAGAGTGACCAAAAATAGAAAGTTTTCACAGAAAACTTTCGTAACAAACGTGTAGTGACCAGTGATCTTATGGCTTCTCTAAAAATCCCAGCTGCAACCATGTTCTCTCGCTTGTCTATTATGTACGCATGTTCCTGTGTATGTTTGTTATTGAAGGCCTGATATGAACGCAGTGCCACTTTCTCCAGTCGTGCAACCATTTGCATGTGGTGAATGCTTGTCCTTTTCCTACCGACCCGTCTATTATTTTAATCTTCAGGGTCGTTTCATTTGGACCTTTCCAGCGTTGTTTAACGTACCCGAAAGTTCTACGACAGTTTTCGTTTGGCGTACTTTTGAATGTTGCCAATGGGGCTGGATCCAATCTCGCGTTCTTTTCTCTATCCTCTTGATTGCTAATGTTGGTCATACTTCCAAACATTGTTGGAAATTTACGGTTTGTTTCCAAACTCTACCACGATCTTTAGACTAAATTTCGACTGGTTTTCAAGAAAAGTGTTCCAAATTACTAACAGATGAGAGTTGAGCACGGACAAAAGACAGGTTAAAAAATCTCGATACCTTCGGGGATTAATCAGACAGCATTTAATAAATAATCGTCGAATCTCAAATACTGTCATTTTTCTACCTGGTTCACATCCAGTTACAGGAAACGTCTCGATAGTTCTATGAAAGAATGCCAACCCTTTACCGAGATACGTTTATCTGTTGCCATATCACAGAAAATCTCCCTCTTTAACATAATGTTTTATCACTGGTTCTGTGTTATACTCGAGATGAAGGGCTCCGATTATTCCACAAAATCGTACTCCAGTCGAAATCTTCCGAGTGCAAAATAAGGAAAAGACATTGGACTAGTTGCAGTAAGCAGTTCTTTATTCATGAAACAAGAACCTGCATTTATAGATGTACATAAGTATGAGAGAAACCACGGTCTGTCGTTGACTGGTCTCAGTGGTACATACGAAGTCACGAACTATAGCTGAGTGGTGCAATAGTGAACAAAGAAATTGGCAAGTAACGGAAGATGTAACATTGAAAATGTTCCTGTAATCCTGATATGGTATCTTTACGCGACTTTTGGAGTGGTTCCTTGCTATATTTTCTATTTTGTCGAGGTTTGGACAAGCGATGAATCGAGTGGATTTTCACCAACTTTTGACAAAGAATGAGTTTAGGAAAACTAAAATTATTTATGTAGACTGTTATACGGATGGTGTACTAGTTGATATACTGTAGGGAAGTCTACTCAATAAAAGCTCTCGGGTTCATAAGACCGCCTCTCACTTCCTGTCTCTAGGGGTTACGGTATAACAACCTCCACTGCAGATTGAACGTTTACTTGACTTATTCACATTCAGATCCGAAAGCTATCCGTCCCTTCTCCAAGATTGTCTTGTTATCAGACCATAATGCAGAGATCGATGTTTTATCTATGATCGGAATGTTCGTGTGGTAACTCGAATAACTAGTGATGAGTTTGATGAATGTACACGTCCGGTCCTCTTTGAGGTTCAACATTCCTAGTCGGCATCTTTCACGTCGGTAATTTAGACTTTACCCGGAGGGATTTCGCTTTATGGACCAGGATATGCAGCTTGTATTAGTCCATGAACTGTCTGTGAATGTGCGCATTCTCATTCAAATGAGCCATCCTAGGTGTACACGAAAGTCTTTTGCGCGAACGATCAGACAAAAGGATGATCGTTTCCTAAGCCTTACACAAAAGCCATTAGTAATCGTTTCACGAATGTGTGCAAGTTAGCATGAGAAATTTTTTTAAAACAGATCAACTAATTTGTGTATTGTCAGTAAAATGTATGTAGAGAATACAGTATGTCACCTGGACTGCATTCCCCTTCACACTGAAGTCACTGAACCCGCCCCAGTCGAGTTATTTACACACCACAGTTGTGCCCGTTTCATGCATAACCTCATATGAACTAGTTGTAACTTTTAGTCGGCTGATTCGAACTCATCTGTAGGTACGGCAAATTGGTTTACAATGACGACTTTTGGTTGATTTCATTGGACAATCTACCATTCTAGGTTTCTAGGATTTAATGAAGGCTATCGGATTATTTCAGCTTATTTTGATAATAGGTCACAAACCTTAATTTAGTATTCTGGTGTTATTTATGCACTTGTGGGATACCTGACTTTTGTACCGGGACGTGGGTAGATTAGGCTTAGAACAAGCTGGAGTGAGTGTTCTTTTCCTTCACTATGGTAACCAGAACATGGAGCCGAAACAAAGTTACTAGAAGCGTGTAAAGTCCCCCGATGAGAAAATTTGTCAATCATGATTTAACACAAAGCCAGTGAGATATGAACGCTGCGTGATGATGTTGAGAGTATTTCAATGTATCTGTCAAGAAACATTTTAGCCTAGTTGCCAGTATAATTTGGTGGTACTCATTTTTGTTGTGATCGGTAGGAACGCGTAGTAAATGGACGAACACAAAGATGCCTAAAAAAGTGTGCCATAAGTTGGCTTCAACTGTTCGGTGCTATACTACATTGGCGAGATTGGCTGTATTGTTTTGTTAAGCTATGCATATGTACGGTTAAACGAGGTTTGTGAAAAGGGATTATGGGACTATACACATATTTCCGCTTTGATCGAAAGTGGGATGAAGTAGATCATGGCAAGTGATGCTAAGTAATTAGTGTGGAGTAAACTGCTATCATTTTCGACCGTATGCTCCTTGTTGAAATCTGAACATCGAGCCTTCAGGCTTAATGCTTCAAAAGTCTTTTTTTTAACCAGCAATCGATATCTTGGATTATCTGCGATTTTTACAAATTACAGAAGGCAACCTATTCTTCGCCAACAGGAAGACACAATCGACCATTTTGAAGCTGTCACGGTAAATTGTTGCATCTATTTTCCTTGTTTGTGCATGATTTTGTATTCTTCCTTCAATAAGCTTACCTGACTATGTTGTACATACGTAAATATTGCAGTTTATAACGGATGAGAAGCATCTATGTTCTCCAGGAAATAAATCATGTAGTTGATCTACTTCGTCTTTCGTTTACGGTAACGTTATGGTCGATAACGCTTCATGAACTTTCTAAATTAATCATGTAGAAGATTCGGAAATACCCATCGAGATTAGCAAAGAAGAACTGGTCGTTTAAAAAACCCCATAGTATTTTTGCTAATTGGAATAGTGAGTACGAACACATCATGCGCAGTGTTGTTTCGGCATCACGAACTCATTTGACGTCTCCGAATGAACTGCATACCTCACGAAAGTAACCAGTTCCTGACGCATTTGTCTGGTCTGAGTTTGACGAATATCAGACCGGTATTTATGTAGTCTTGTGTTTCAGGATCCTGGTGTTTACATTTCTTTACTGTCAGTTGCCGTAACTGACGGCAGTGTGTAACTGCGCCACTTTCTAGCCAAAATCAGTTGCCTTGTGTGGTTCTTCTAGTAGGCATTGTTAAAAGTATTACACTATCAACTGGTTATGCTATTTATTTCGAACACTACTCAGTTCGCCGATATATTGTATGTAGATGAGTACGGTCCGTCTGACAGCCAGACAGCATTGCGTACAGTCGGGTCGAAGCACTGGGATGATTTGAACATGCGCTGATAGTGTCTTTGTGTGCTCAAACTGCAAGTTGGTGTCACACCTTTGTAAAAAAAACATGACCAACATGATCCCAGTTAAAGCAGATACTTTGTGTTCTTATGTGAAGGCAGTAAACACATAATAATCGATCGATGTTCTATTTCGAAGTCGCGAGACGAAGTGACGGTCTTTGCCGGTTATGGACTGTTCTTTATTCTTCTTGCTGCTGAGGCGATACACGTATGGAAAACAAATATTAGTCATGACGGTGTACAAAATCTAACGAATAATTGTTGCAAGATCATTAATGATCGCTCTTGTAAGTTCCAATATCAATCCGATTTCGGAAATTTTCATGTTGGTTCTGCTCACATTCTGTCACGATCTACTATTTATGAAGTGACTTTTATTATACGTCGCACTACTTTGCGCATTCTGTAAGTGAAAACCACATGAAAGCTTCTTACCAATTGTTAATTTCCCCAACCAAGACCACTCGGTAGATCGTTACAACTTTGACCAGTAACACACGTACACACACACACACACACATGAGTAAGAGAAATAGATAAAAAGACGGCCGAATGCTCGATCCACACGTGACAGACACTGTTTCCGTTCTTTGTCGCGATTTTCTTTTGTCTAACCGTTTGTCTGTGTCCTTTTGGCGATCGCTCCTGAGACCTCTGTAGTCTTGCCTCACAATGGGATTTTGTGTGGTGGTTGACGTTGTCCCGTCATCAATTAGTCACCATGCCAAACGAATACCACTCGCCTTCCCAGAGGGTGTGGACGCCAGTCACAAACTCGAAACCCTAACCTCATTGTGGACCAAACCCCGAGTGTCGCCTTTGTCTCGTGACCCTGTCTGGTGAAAGGACAACCTTGGCTGTGCATCAGCAAACTCGTCGATTCTGTTCGAATGTCGAATCAGTGACATGCGTGAATCGATCTTGTGCTCGTTGTCGTCTTCACTGTGAGCAACCCCCTCCAGGTATTCATCTACTTGGCCTACACTGAATCAAGACTAACAAAAATAGCTCCGAATTGTCCGCTAAACAGGTGTAACTGATAAGTGACAGCCAACAAAACGGTGTCTAATCAAATGATGGGCGGAGGCATCAGCATTTGCGACGTTTGTCTAACATCAGTTTTTTGCTGGCTCACATTTAGACAGGCCATAACTAGTTTTGTTTGTACTGGTCTGCTTGAGCAGAAAGCTCGCGAAAAATAGCATTCGGTTCTCTTTTACTGGATCTGCTCGCCATTTAGTCATCCCATTACATTCGTAGCTGTCAAGTGAACGCACGTATTCTCTACAGACCAACTCAGTTTGAGCTATATTTGAATTTCGGACAAACCCACTTTAATATGCCCGTCTATTTGTAGTGCCCCTGCAAAAATGTAATCGTCAAACTGACCGAGAAATCGTAATTGGTATTTGCGAAAGGCAGCATTCCTTGGCACTCTTCAGTTAAAACCAGAAAAGTAAAACACGTAGGGCCAAGTCCCCACGAGCTCGAACTAGAAAAACAGTAAACACGGATAAGGAATGTAAATAATCGATATTGTCTAAACCCTTCAACCAAAATCACACGATCGACTCACCAGGTAGGGAAATGACGTGTCCCAAATGCAACCGCAATAACCGACGCCAACGTAATCCATGTGTTAGGAAGATCGATGCATGCCGCCAGCTTTTCAGTGTATTTTTGCTTTAACCAGTGTTGAAGATGATCACATGCAATAGTTCTGATAACCAATTGGCATGTTGCATACAAGAGAGGGTGTACATTAGACAAAATGTGCAATATGTGTTAGCAACTAGACTGCACGTTCGTGGCTAATAAGTTTCGAGAAGCATGGTTATTCTAGACATCCCCGTAGGAAAAGCCGACGGAAGCGAATAATTAGAGAAAGGTTAGGTGTCTTTTGAAAATGCGACGGTATCTCAATGAGGCTTTTAGGTTCATCTGCCACACAGATGATATCATCTGCATAACGCTTGTAAAGAGTGACTGATTTTATTTGCCCAGCCAATGAACTACACTCTGGGTTTGCCATAAATATGTCAGCCAACAATTGGCCTAGTGGCGACCGCATTGCTACTCCGTCCTCTTAGCAATATAGATTGTTGGATAAATTGGACAGAATGTTGTATGTGCAACAGTATAGTAACCACTCTAGTTCTTCCACTGGTATTCCTACGTCGATATCATTGCTTTCAATATATTCCCTGAGAAACCTGATCGTTTCATTGAGTGGGGTATTGGTGATGAGGGAGAATTGACGTGAGAATAGATGCTGTGATACTTGATAAATAGTTGATCCATGAATCCTTCACCGATTTCGACAGAATGCACCATGTTGCAGTTGAACAGTTTTCAAATGGAACAATGTTAGTGTTCAGAGATACCAGAAACAATCTTACATATTTGAAAGACAGTGCGATAAAGTTGATGTATCTCCCAACCTTGATTTCACAGAATTCACTTTGCAGTGTCTTACAAAGTAAGTCCCGATCAGCTTTGAACCGTGTATGCCCGTTCTTATTTCTTCGGACCAGATAAGAACCGGTATGTTTTGTAAACTTAGCATGAAGTTCCAGTAATCTTGCATAACTGAGAGGTACTCACTTCAGCGAATATCTTATTGTCATTTGAGTACTAAGGTGGGAGTATAAACGCCAATACTTTTGGCCGAAAATCAAGTAGATCAAACCCGTAATGGGCTTCATGGTCCAAATTAGATCTGATGTGTCGGAAGCCACTCGTTTTGTACAGTTCAGGAATAGTTGTGGACTCCAACTGACACGGTTGTGTGTAGTGAGCTTCAATTGGTTATCTCTGTCGCAGCGATCTACTCATTAAATGAACATGTGTTCCCGTCAAATTTCAGTGTGTTACATGTGAAAAAATCTTGTCGAATTAGGTTGGGCATACAAACATCTTTTGTGAAGATGCAATGTCGATTGAAGAAAGATGGTTAACTTATGCAAACCATTCCTGAGTTTGTGGAGTACAAACTCAGATTCATCGATCTAGACCACTCTGGTTAAATTTAGTACAGTACAGTATGGTATAGTATAATTGTTAATTACGCCTGACATTTACCGTTGGTTCCCGACGTTAACATCTGACTCAAATTCCACCTAAATGAGTTCATCTCATCACTAGTTAAATTGATCTCGGCAACCAACATTCTCTTTTATGAAATGGTTTTTCCCAGCCAATCATATTCGTGTTAGCGTTTTTCTTCAGTAGTGATTCCTGTCCGCTGTTTGTACAATCCATGCACATATACCCACTTAGACAATAAATTAACAGCGGCTGTTAGCTGCACTCAGTGGGCTTCTAGCGATCACCTATCCATAGTTCTAAGTTCGTGTGCCCGTTTTTCTATAGGAGTGGATTATACGACGTTCATCGAATACCACAAACCCAAATAAATTGAGTCCCATACTAAGTTAAACCTCACCACCCAAGTTCGCCGGTTCTGACACCACACCACGAATAGCTTACACACATGGAAGAACATTGAACAGACAGACGGTGCTGCTATGAGTGGTCCGTTAGACTAAACATTAGCGAACATCTTCCTAAGAATGATCTGGCGGTAAGTCCCGGCTTATAGAGCTGAATAGTTATTGTACAAACGACACGTTGATGATATTCGAATTTTTACCGTTATCACTCATTTTGGTTTGTTTTCTAATTTCCCTAGTACTATTCACCCCACCCTATCTTTATCTCTTGGAGTTGAATCTGATAATAGTTTAGTTTTCTTGGATGGATTTACTACTAAAAATACGGATGACAAGTTACACCGTTCCGTCTACCGCATAGCAACACGGGGTGGTCACTATCTTCAGTTTTCCAGCTTTGTTCCTATTGCATACAACCGTGGTTAGATCTAAAACACTGTTTCACAAAGCCAGGTGTATTTGTACCCCATGACAAATAGTAGACAGAACAAGAGATTCCATTAGAGTACGCAGAAGACATATATCACGATATGTTAACATTTCATTTACTCTCATAAGTCGCAGACGTAAAACATGCAAGTTATATACAGCATACAAATAAGGAAAAGATAGGGACTAGGCACGCCTACAAGCATGCCATGTATTATGTAATCACGACCATGGCAACCCGATAGGTTGGTTGAACCACTTTTGTGCACAAAACGTCCGCTGGTAAGTTTGGATGAGCATCGCTTCACAGAAAGCTAATAGCTTCGGGTTACGATTGCGCAACAGTATCTTGAATGAGTTTAGTAGGTCAACTTGGTGACCTGTTGTCATGAGATGTTTAACAATCGATGACGTTGGGTTTCGAGCCGTCAGTGCAACAAGTTGAGGCTGGTGCGTCATCTGTTGTTTCAACCACTTCGGAATGTGTTCAGTGGCTCGCTGAGATAGTTGTCGATCTGTTCTGCCTATGTAAACGTCACCGTGACTGCAAGTGAACTGGTAAACAACATCGGAGGCAGAAGGGTTCGGCAAGCTACCTTCGCGACTGCAGAGAAATGGTCCTCTGGTGGCTTGAAATAAGCGCAACTACGCCGCCGCATACGTTCGAGCCAGAGCGAATTTTAATTTGTGTTTTATGTCGTTGGTTAAATGGTCACCTTTGAATGGCAAGCATAAGAAAATATCCTTCTTTTGAGCTGTCAGTATGGGCTCAGTACTCTTCATCGCCGTATTATGTGCCCCGATGAATTTGTCAGGGTATCCATTTGATAATAACGTTTATCTCAAAAATTCCAGTTCCATCTGTAGTGTATCGGGGGGTGCAAATACGTCTGGCTCTATGAAACAGTGTCTTAACTAAACCCCGTTTGTATGCAATAGGAGTAAGGCTGGAAAACTGAAAATATTGACCACTCCATGTCGCTTTGCGGTGAACTGAGCGCTGTAACGTGCCATCCGCACGTCTAGTAATGAGTACATCCAAAAAAGCTAGACCATTGTCCGATTCTACTTCGTGAGATAAAGATAGGTTGGAGTGGATATTATTAAGGAACAATAGATGTTGAGAAAAACCTTACTAGCAAATTCATACCACGGGAAATTCATCGAGGCACGTAATCAGGCGAATAAGAGCACTGAATCCAAAAAGGAAGTATACTTTCCTGTTTTTACCCTTAAAAGTTGACCACCTAACCAACGACATGATACACAGACGAGTCTGTTCTGACTCGAATGTATACGGCTGCGCAGTTGCGTTCAATCCAAACCACCAGAGGACCAGTTCTCCGCTATCGAGAAAGTAGTTCGTCAAACATGTTGTCTACCAGTTCACTTGCAGTTGCAGTGACCTCTACATAGATAGAACAAGTCGACAACTATCAGAGTGAATGGTTGAAACAACTGATGACACACCAGACTCAATTTAGTGAACCGATTGCTCAAACTCCAACGTATTCGAGTGTTAAATACCTTAGGAGAACAGGTCATCAATTTGACTTAGTAAACCCATTTACGATACTGTTGTACAATCGAAAACAAAAGATACTTGTTTTCTGCGAGGTAATGTTTATCCGATCAGTGTTTCAAATACTGAACAGCAAAGTCAACATGAAGCTTCTATGCAGAGGGAAGTGGGTTCATTCTCGCTCAGTGAAGTGAGCCATCTTAAATGAAGACTAGAACGCTGCCTCTACTTTGCGTTCAGACAATAAACAACGTGGATTTGTTCCTGTTTTATCTGCTGGATTTGTGTCGAGAATGTCAATGGCGATTGCGAACGTAATCGTAATTACTCACTTCCGGAGAATCATTGAGTCGGAGAACCGCTGTTCTACTTGAAAACCGTTCATCTGCAACACGGTGCATTCTGTCGAAATCGGTGAAGGATTCATGGATCAACTATTTATCAAGTATCACAGCATCTATTCTCACGTCAATTCTCCCTCATCACCAATACCCCACTCAATGAAACGATCAAGTTTCTCAGGGAATATATTGAAAGCAATGATATCGACGTAGGAATACCAGTGGAGGAACTAGAGCGGTTACTATACTGTTGCACATACAACATTCTGTCCAATTTATCCAACAATCTATATTGCTAAGAGGACGGAGTAGCAATGCGGTCGCCACTAGGCCAATTGTTGGCTGACATATTTATGGCGAACCTAGAGTGTAGTTCATTGGCTGGGCAAATAAAATCAGTCACTCTTTACAAGCGTTATGCAGATGATATCATCTGTGTGGCAGATGAACCTAAAAGCTTCATTGAGATACCGTCGCATGTGAACTCTAACCAGTAAAGTGTTTATTTACTATATAACCCGAATCACCCGCAGGCATAGCGTTCCTAGACGTGTTCATGTCCCGTCTCGAGGATGGTACGATACAACGGAAAGTGTATCGTAAGGCAACTTGGACGGGCCAGTATACAAACTTCAATAATTTTGTACCACTAAGACAAAACAGAAACCTAATCCGTTGTCTGGTAGGTAGGGCTACGAAAATGTGCTCGGGCGACACCATTGAAGATGAAAGATAGTTTATATTTAATAGGCTCGTTGAAAATGATTATCCGGAGCAGCTTATTCATAAAAGCACTAAGGTAGAAAAGCAAAAAACTGCGAACTTAAAGTTTTCTTTGTATTTCCTTGTGCTTCAAGTGTGATGGTGTCGATGAAAACGTAACCAAGACGCTCAACGTGACAATTAATAGAAAATAGCTTGCAGCTCAACTGCATGTTCAGTTTACCTCCACACCAGTATTGCGCTCTCATCTGAAAGATAAATTGTCTTTTCATACCGCCTCTTTTTGTGTTTACCGTTTCGTTTGTTCCTGTGAAATAAGCTGTATAAGCCTCACAACACGACAACTATGCGAACGCATTCAGGAGCACCAACCTGTGTGGCTAACCTAAGGATGGATAAGGTCCAGTTCGTCTGAGGCCGTTGCGCATTTGTTCGAGGCAAACCGCTTGATCAATCCGACCGATTTGTTCAACCTAATCTATCGGATATGTGAGATAAAATCGATGCAAGTCAAAGGTCGTATACTGTCAGTTGTAAGTGCCATTGCAATTCGCTTACATTTTATGTTTGGTCGGTGTACTTAAGCGACATGTGAAACAAACAAAACTTTTGGCGTATCGAAAAAGAAACCTGTATTATTTTGATGAGTCACATGTGGAGTACACAGTTTCGTAAATTTCCGTTTCTACTAGCATGTCGATGTATCTTCTGCGATTGCTATGTTAACAATCGTTGTCGTAGTGCTGTTACAACGGGATTTTCACATAATTCTGAGTGGAATCTGCAATGACACTAATGTTTTTCGACAGTAGCTTTCAAATCGGTATTGCGCACTCACCGACCTCCTCCTTGTTTGAACTTGTTTGACAGAGATACTGGAAGTGGTGTTGTGACAGATAGGTTTCAGGTTACAAACCAAGGTAGAAGGCACTAAGATCAGTGATCTCGTGATATGCGATTAAGATGAGATGATTACAGCCGTTAACGAGACCTGGAAACACTGTAATTTTTTGAATGGACGCCTTCCAGTTTCTGGCTAGCTTGTATTGGTAGCGTTTGCGACGAACGATACTCATTTCGCTGTTAGGTTTGTAGGTTCAAACGTTTGCACACAAAGTAAAGAACAAAGATCTATTCTCTCCTGTCCTTGTGTTGAAGGGATGTAGATAAACTGGGTGTGAGAAAGGGAAGTTGTGTGGGGAGAAAAATACTGGCACACATTATACCAGCCCACTAAGGTGGATTACTAAAATAACCATCAAAGAAACAGACAGGCAGAAACAAAAGCAAACAAAAACGGTCAAAGAGGCAAGTATATCCAGTCACCTGAGGAAGGATATCTGTAGAAGGTCAACAGAACTGTGGAGTCATGTGACACTCGCTTATGTGCTGGTTTGACATTTCAAACTAGTCAGCCGTTGCCCCAGAGTTAAGCAGCGAGTTCGAGGGTGAGAGGAAACTAACAGCGAAAGTATTTTGTATGTACGACAACTTGAGTGGATGAATCGCAAGTTGAAAAAATAACTCTTAACAGTTCGTTGTCGATTAATAGTAGGATGTTTGCCAGTGAATGGCCAGCTGAGTGCACAATCTTTTTACGTTAGAATCAGTGGAAATCGACCTAATGTTGCAAGCCATTCTGGGCGAAAGTTTACGCTGCGTCCAAATACCACGTACACTTTTTGGCCTAACGAATCTATAAAGGAAGAATCCTACTTCAGTGAATTGTGCTCAGTTGGGACCGCTCGTCGAAAGCGATTAACCTGGTTTTAGTTTTAAACCCACATGTTTGTAACCATTGTAAAACTTTGGGAGGATATATTGTTTTCAATTTGTTTGTGTTGGGGAATTTGAAATAATGCCATGAACTAAACGACGGTTCAAGTGTGGTAAGGACAAACGACCAAACTACCCTACTGGTGGTTGGTCAGTCGGATGTACGCACTGAGGTATCATGGTAGTGAGAGGGGGACATTTAAATAAACTGGGGAACAATTGTGCTTTCGCTTATGGATTTTTTGTTGCCAACTGCTTTTCCTATGGATTATCGTAATTTCAGTAGGGAGTCCATGTTTGTTGTGTTTTTCTAACTTATGTCACTTGTATTGATTTCCTGAACAGACTATCGTTGTGTCATTTACATTCTCGGCTCATGGTATCAGCAACGGAATGCTTTAATATTGCTACACGCAATCGAGCAAAGTTGTATCAAGCGAACACGCAGGCTATGGAAAGGTTTTCCTGCTCAGCTCAGCTCTATCCACCTGCGACCGGCCAGTCTGCGGCATATAACAGCACTGACAGTGCTGATTGGTATTACCAGTTCACACCTTTTGAGAAATATGGCCTTAGTTCGTTCCGATAGATGACACTTCCGACACCTTTCTCCCTCCCTCTCCCTCTCTCTTCAAACACAATAAGAGATAACACATTTCGTTTGACCAAAATGTCCGAATTTGTTATTTCAGTGGTGTTAGTCATATTGACTTGATTTACTCCAGAGTCATGACATCTTGATTCATGAACCACAGTCACGAACGCACAGGAGATGAGTGTGCACTCAGACCACCGAAGCCGTCAGGAGAAGTAACAGCTTTGTTCACGACAATCAACACCACTAGATTAACTCACTAAAACTCCTAAAATCGGCTTCCGATTTATAGATCACACATCAGTGATCGTATTGAGAAGACAAACCCTGTACCGTTCACCAGGTAAACTTAGATCTAAGCATTACTATTCTGACTAAATGTATACACACCAGGAGTTCATTTGTAACAACTTAGTATTAGCATCGACCTGTTCTTGCATTTCTGAGTGGCCATTTGTATTCATTGTTTACAAAAATTAACAATGTCTTATTCAGCATTCCTTCTTTACAACTCACCTGTAAAGACTTGGAGTTCTTCAGCAAATCACCTACAGTTATCTGTTATTTAACCACCTATGTGCTAGACAGAGCCAGTTTAACACTCTTCAATCTTTTGTCGTACTTTGACTGTCCTGCAGTTGAGTTTCGGGATTTACCTTTCAACTGTTTGATTGATCTGTGATTCCGCCGTCCCAGTGATACTAACCTATACTGCTAACGTTGTTAGTAAAATCCACCTTGATCTACACATCGGAGTCTTTTGCAAAACCTATCAGGCTGTGCTAAGATATTACTCAATAACCGGAAAAACCAAAAGCTGTGTTAGTTAGTACTAATGCCTGATGAGTTCAAAAGTAACGAGTGATAGGTCAGCAAGGTTGAATCTGTCAAGTACACTGATATTGGACTAAGTGTTATCCTTGCGTACATCATTCTTAAAAAAGGGCTACTCTGAGACAAGACTGTGAGGTGTCGTACAACGAAGTAGAAGGGACGTCTAGCAGGAAAGAAATCAAAGCACTGTTCAAGTCTTTACAGTTCACATGTGATAGGACTGATGAAACAGTCTCGAAAACTTGCAGACCTTGTCAACCCAGTCGTCTAAGCTGCTAAACTATGCTTCAGTTCCGAAATCAATATCTTCTGTAAGAGTAAGGAAAAAGCGCCTACTTATGTTGCTCCCCGTGGTGTGTGTAACTTCTATTGTTCATACGAAACTGTGTTAGGCAACTATTACTGAATCACATCCAAACCGAATCAGCAGCCGAGTTGACATAATATTCACTAGTGTGGTAGTGGCAGATCCTGTTGATTCGAAGCATGTCACCAATGCATCCACTTGATTTCGTCGAGTGTATCGTGTCAATCTAAAGTCATATTGTATTAACTTCTAGAGATCGGAATGCGATCGTGTAAACACCCCGTATGCCCCCAGAATCGTTTTGTTTGGGTCTATGAGCGATCAGGCTCCTAAGGGTTTATCTGTACTATGCTTGACATGCAACCGTCCAGGAGTCGAACTTATGCGACCTCGCAAACTGGTTTGGCGGCTTTTTTCCATGTTAGGTGTATGCAAGCATCCGGACGGTGACTGAAAAGATTTTTAGTTATTCAAAAGTCACAATTACCTCCAGCTCATCAGGGTTCCTGTGCTGTTGTCACTGTTCTTTGAAGCAGAAAGATACCACTCTTGATCTCGTGTGTTCCGCAACATAAGGCATCTAGTTATTTCACTTTGAAAGTTTACTTCATCAACTGATTTTTTCGCATTGATCCACCGTTCAACTATAGTTTATCCACTGGCGTTCCAAAGAGATTATACTGTTTACCCCGCAACAAATCTATACAGCTAAGTTCCTATGGTATTCTCCTTGTTAATGAGTCGATATTAACCATTCTTCCCAACAGACGGACGAATATTTCTATACCGCTGTAGATTAGAGGTGTGAATGGTTTTTGTAGAAATCGAATTAATCATGAAGGTTTGAAGAATAGCGGCAACAAATTATAGGGCTACACTGTGTGCTGTAAACTTGTAAATTTTCACGGCGATATGTTTCGGTCATTTCGCTTCAGCACCTCGCTCCATCGATTGAGCATATTTCCAATGAGAGATTGTAGCAAGTTGGTACTCAAACTCTTTAATAGTTGCTTCAAACTAACCGTCATATCGACCATCGAACAATAAAGCTTGGCGCCTGTATATACTTGGTAAACCAATAGGCTTCAAGAAAACCCTGGTGATTGGCATTGAAACTATAGGCTGACTTATTTAAGACCGTAATTCCTTAAAGAAGTAACCATACGTTTGTGACACACCACGCATAACTGTGGACTTTATACTGTCAACTTGCGGAAGCGAAAGGCAACAGATATTGCCGCAGCTTTTGAGCATGGCGACCGATGTTTGGATTATCATTACACTTATCCCAAAGACTGAAGGTATCCCAAAACATTCACAGACTGTTCATTACCAGTGAGTCCACAGAAGCATATCTACATACTTCTGTGGATATACCAACAGTATCTTCACGTATCAGGCCCATCTGACCTATTTTTCCCAATTGCAATGCAAATGAAATGTCTTATATAAGTTTAACCAAAAGTAGTCCCGTTCTATAATATACAGTAGTGTTGCTGATTCAGCGAGATGGTTCCATCTATTTTGTTAGACTTCAACTAGAAGGTGTTGTTTAGCATCCGTCGCACAGCAGCTGTAGGAGTACTAGGGTATTCAAGCACCAGTCTAAGTTCCCAAACATCTGAATTCGTATTGCAAGCCAACTGTTACTATAGAATCTGTGAGGATCCGCGGTTATATGAAATATACTGGAGCATATGCAAATCTCTTCGTTCGAACAGAACAAGAGAAAGTATTGAGGTTTTACTAACTTTAAACTGGTTTCTCAAATGATGCATTGATAATCAACAAGAACGCAAAACTTACGACCAAATTAAGTCTGTGCTGGGAAAACCACTATTAGCAATCGGCACCTTATAAAGCAGTTAAATGCTGTATACCAGTTCACTTGCAGTCACAGTGAAGTTTACATAGGCATAACAGGTCGACAAATATCACAACGAATAACCGAACACATTCCGAAATGGTTGAAACAACCGGTGACACACCAGACTCAACTTGGTGAACCGACTGTTCAACATCTAATGTCATCGATTACTAGGCCTCTCATGACAGTAGGTAAGCAAGTTGACCCAGTAAACTCATCTGAAATACTGTTGCGCAATCGAAACCCGAAATTGCTGGCTTTCAGCGTAGCGATGCGTATCCGAACTTACTATCCGAAGTTATGTGCACAAAAGTGGCTGAGTTAACCTATCGGGTTGCCATGGTCTTGATGACATAATACTTGTTTTGTTTGTAGGCGTGTCTAATCTCTGTTTGTTCTTATCTATATGATGTATATAACTGACGGTTTAGCCTTGTGACTGAAGAGAGCAAACAAAATGTCAACATGCATCTCTTTTCTGTCATGATGAAATTGTGAATAAGAAAGACGTCATGGAGGGAGGTGCAATTGACACTGGATACGTTCACGTCTTATGGAGATGTGAAGGTGTCTTCATGGGTAGTGCGTTGACGTCCTGTCTGGTGATCGGAGGTTCAAAGCTCTGGACCGGCCTATTTTCACCACATCACACACAAAACTTGCGATCGTCAAAAATTCTCTCTTACTGATTGTACCCTGAACCAGTAGTCACAAGCATCAATTGTTTTGTTTCGATAAGAACACTCCATTCGTTTCATTTCGGTGGTGTCGCCCGGCTGTTTAAACAAGCCTGTTATAGCAAATCTAGACCAGTGGAACCTTTTGTAGGTTTTCATCAGCTTAGCAGCATCTGTTGATACGTTCGAATTTCTCGCTTTCCAAACCAGTCACGTAGCTTTCTCATGACATGAGCATAATAAGACAATTTTGAAAGAAAATGTCTTTGTCAAGGCATTTAGTTATATGACAATTAGTTCGGGACTAGAGTACTGACAATGTTCCTCTGTGGCTGCAGTGTTGACTAAAAGAAAGTACATATTCGATTTTCGGGGTATTTAGTTGGTACCGGATTAGATGAGATTAAGCCAGCGTGCCGGTTTGAATGCAACATAACAGTCTGAGTTGACCACGTTATCTTATTGTGGTTAATTTTACACTTCTTGGGCAAATTTCAGTCTGAAGGTTACTAATCATCGACCGCTTTTTGTATGGCAAACAGCCACCTATTGCTGTTATTATGCATACAATATTATCTCAAGGGATTGACGTAATCCTCGAAGTATTCAAGTACTTTCTCTGAACAGTTTGCACACAGCTTTCTGAGACTCTGATGTTCCAACTGCTTGTAAGTATCAAATAGCGTGACTCAAGTGGTTCATGTAGGGCCGTAAAATAGGACCTCCTCTGCGCTACGATCAATTTTTTCTCAACGAATTCAACTGGCTTTGGGAATAATGGTGGCCTTCAAAAAGGGGAAAATGCGCTGAGAGTGAGATGCCTAGAAATTTCGGGCTAGATAAACTACCAGCCATTGCAATGAACACTGTGTGTTCATTGACTCCGTTATTTGAAATGTTTGTCTGAGATCTCACGCTCAAAGAATTCTCATTTCAGATGACATTTCTGGTCAGTTTTACTAATCCACTCACATGATGCGATTCTAAGAAGGTGCTTTCATGACCTTGACTATTGGACAAACGAAATAATGCGTGGTCCATCTCCACAATTAGTCAATTCCTTATTCTGTCTTTTTTCTTTAAATCAACGAATGCCACATCGCCGGTTCATGTGCATAGGTGTGCCTATTTACCTCCGTATTCGTAAATTAAGCTATTTCCTTAAAATTTCGGTTTTGTCTAGTTTCTGTTCGATAACCCTGTAATAATTTTGCAGTTCTAGCGTGTTTTAACGTTACTCCCCCCTCTAACATCCACCAAATGACCAACTAACGTTATCTCATCATCTGCTTCATGTTGAGTAGAATTACATAACTTTCAGCCCCGCTTGAACGTTTATCTTGTTCAGGTTACGTCATCTGGGCGGCTAGTTTCTAGTCCTAATCATTCTGACCTTCCGCTTCAAGTTCACAAGCCTTATCAACAAATCTCACCGAAACCCGACAGGGGAGGTTGTCGAGTCTACAATAGTTGGAATTCCATACTGTCTACATGTGGTTAAAGCTGTAGCATAGTGGTGACTACCTAGTTCGGGAGATGCACTCTTTACAGGCCTTTTCGCAACCGGCCTTTTGCATACTAATCAGAAAGCAATCGATCCGTTTTGTTGTACACCACCATGTTCGGACTACATTTACGCGACTAAGTTTCCGACGACTTGCTAGCTATGATCAAAATGCAAATTGTTCACTGACAAGTTGAATTGATTACTAGGCGATTCAATTTGGAATGTGCTCAAGAACATCTACAACCCTAGAAAGGATGATAAGTTGAAAGAAGGGCTGCGCTAATCATTATGAAGAAGATGATGATGTTGATGATGATAATGACGGCTGGTGATTTTTGTAATGTTTTGACGCAATCGATAGCTTCGGTTGATTTATTGATTGACAGTTAGCCCAATTTGACTTTTAGGTCGCACACAGTTCATCTCTCAACGGGGCGACACCACTATTGAGTATGCGCTGCTTGTTTTTGCTGTTGTTATTGATAGTGAGAATTTTGTTTCACATGTTTCGCTTAATGACTGTATCGATGTTTGTAATTCATTATGTAGGCGTTCACGTGACCCGTTTCAATTCCGTGCAATTCGTTCGAACTGAGTGGTCATGCCACATGTGGGATGCTAATCGTCAGTTGGTTTTTACCAAGCCTGATTACGTGAACCACGACATTTCATCGATCACGTGGGGAAACAAGCGGTTGAAGGTCAGTAATTCACTTCAGTATACTGTAAAAATGGTAACCTATTTCGCCGTTGGTAACACATTGTGATTAACTTACATAACTGTGAGTTTTGGTTCAAACCGTACAGCTTTATGATAAAAAAATGAATCGAACGATTGAGTGATACGTCGGCCACTATCTCAGAGATTACGACTACTATGGTAAGTTGAATCAAATGTCGATCCACGAGTTTCACTCACTTGTTAGCATTTTGTCCGTCACAAAAATTGAACGAAGACAAGGAAACGTACACCTCCAGAGAAGTTCACTTAAGGTGATGAACAACTGAGACTGTAACCCATAAACTCGCATCTTGTTTGTCAGAGGAACAGACTAACGTACTTCTCTGGATCATTTTAGCAAAGCAGATACCTAATGTGAACGCTACGATCAACCGCCACAATGAAAATCTTCAGGTCTGAAGCGACCACTAGCGCTGATTGCCCATGTGCGTGCTGATTCTGGAACTCCTATCCTAAAGTAACGTTTGATCGATCTATTCAACCAGACAGGAATGCAACTGATTTATCAGATAGCTGGTTTTAAGCAGGTTTGGTGAAACAACGCAATGTGGGACCAGTGAGCAACATAAACACAGTTGGGTCGAGAATGACGCTTTCGTGATTACAACCTGGATTTTGGTCCCCTTTATGAAACTGGGAAAGCCTGTTGAAGAACGCCAACTGAGATACATTTCTTCAGTGTCTCAAATGTGTTGTCTGTTCCAACTTCAACTTCTCCCAGTGATTTAAAAAAGAGGATAGAAAGAGAGCTAGACCTGGAGTCTTGTTACTATTAGAGCACTTAAATTCAAGAATCACTTCTGCTTCCCACGAAGGGTGTCAAGAACGCAATAACTGAACATTCGAGCAACGTGGTCTGTATGGTTCGGCCAAAGCCTGTTGGATTGCTTCTCACAGTGCTCAGTCTACCTGCCAACTAGTGGTTGGTGATGAATGATATCATTTTTAACTGTTATCAACACCAGGTTGACGGCCAGCACAACTATGAATCGGTGGAACAGTATTCTGCTATACCAAGACAAAAAGGCTCATTCAACCTCCTTCAGTCTTTAGATTAACTGATGCTCGCAACCATTTCCGAAGCTTTTGACTAGCTGACGGTTAGCATCCTGACGGTTGTTATCAATTTCCGAGCCACGTGGAATTTAAAACAGTTCGTTCCCTTCAACAGTTTGAACAAAATCGTTAGAACACGAAAAATGGTAGATACGAGCATTTCGTACTCATTCATCAGTACCAAATTTACAATAACATGAAACGGTTTTTTATATCGAACAGTTAGGAGTGGGTGTGATGGATACTCGATTAATGGATGAGGAAAGGTCACTAAGTTCAGAGAAGGGTAAAGCTCACGAACAATAGTTTCTGGTCACACAGGGTCGCCTGCAGTCGACTGATTGCGACAGCCCCAGCAAACCGCAAGAATCTTGGATTGGGATGATGTAATAAAATTCTGAATGCATAAGCCGGGGCGATGATGTGCCTTGTGGTTAGGATGTGTCTTGCGACTGCGGACGCCGGTTGCTTGTGTGTTTTAACGGCATTACCGTCCTTCGGTAATACAAAGTTCTGCATCCATTTAGCTCGGTTTTTGTTTGCAAGGTGTAGGCGCCTTGATGTTGTATGTCTTAATATAAACGCAGCTATTTTTAGTGACTAGGTCCCCTCTCCTTTCCTCTTTTTCCTTATCTCTTCCTAAACAGGGTTTGCTTCTTCTTCGTGGTTGTGTGGCAATTAAGCATCAGTGTGAACCACCGATGTATTGCTGTCTATGTTGACGATGATTTAAGCAAATGATTTTCCATTCTGGAGATCAACCGCCTCTCGGTCCTGCCTATGTGACTTTCTTTACAGCTACATGTAAATTGGTAGATACAATGTGAGGAGATAACGACAGGTTGACCTCCTTTGATTGAAGGAACAGGCAGCTTCTGGGTTCGAGATAATACACAAAGTTCCGCTGCGCTGAATCTCTGTTTAACTGAATTCATCAGTCTTCGCCTTTAATAGGCAATTCTATATAATCCTTCTTTCTCACAGTGCTCATCTTTTCGGATGGCGGTTTCGGTTTACTATGCCTTTCTATGAATCTATTTGGATAACCGTTTGATTGTGCTACAGTTGTGATTAACTCTAGTTCCTCCACAAGACTGTCCTGTGTACAGATTCGTCTTGCGCGTTTGAATAGTGTATTCACTAGTATGCGTTCTTGATGCACTGATGTGAGACTACAAAAGTTCAGGTATTGACCGGATCACGTGGATTTCCTACAGACATCTCTTTTAACAAAGCCATCTTCCTGGCGAATTGTGAGTATGTCTAGAAAAGGCAAAAAACTATCAGCATAAAATTCACATGTTACCTTCTGGTTGGGATGATAACTAGTTATCTATTGCTTGTTTGAACCGGCTGACTACTACCGTGTCATTGACATAGCGTTTGTAGTACGACAGGCTCGCCATATCTGCGGCCAACTTTATTCAACCCTTAACGGGAAAAAGTCAGCTAAGATGGGCTCTAGTTAACTTCCCATGGCTACTCCATCTATTTGGCGGTAGCAGCGAGCAAGAAAATGGAAGCTGACGTTTTCAATACATAACAATAAGGCTTCCCTCAGAACATCACTAGCCAGAGGCAAAGTAATGTGGTTCGTTTCAACGAGCTCATGAATATAATCAATTGTCTCATGTAGTGGGAAATTGGTGAGCAGTGACTGAACGTTTATAGGACACATCAATTCATTAGCAAGTGGAATCGACGGAGCCCAATGCACACCACTCATTGTTGTGACGGAAAGCGAATTTCATCACAAGTGCTCAGCCATCTCAGCAAACACATATTCAAGCAAGATTTCAGTCCTTGTGGCATTTGTTCTTTGTGTTCTTTAGGTTCCCTAACCCGACTTAGTCCTGGTTACTCGCCGTAAGCGCCGTGTGACCAAGCTGTTCCTACACCTCTTTCGTTCGACTGCTGGTTAATTTGCTCGCCTTTCTAAGATTATAACCTCTGAAAACTTGGTGAAAGCGTTACCGCGAACAATAACGTAGTCCGACTGTAGGCAGTTATTGTAAAATGCGCAACGTTACGCCACCTGACTGCTAGATGTCCGATTTAGGGTCATGGCTGAGATGCATAGGAGTCTTCGTGTAACAAAATGCCTCTTACATGCTGCACTACAGTATTCGAAATCTACAGACAGTGAGATGTATACATGTTTATAACAACGTTTCATCACACTACACTGCACTGGGCTTGCATACCAAACATACCACCCAGCCACTTCTCTTCTGGGGCAAGGTTACAAGCTCATGTACTTAAACCGCCCACCAGCACGACGGTACCTCAGTGGTTGACTCGCTTAAGAAATTCGAAGGAGGAGCCAGACCAACTGAACTACTCTCCGCTCGTGCGTACACCAGTTTGATGAACACCTGGTGTCTTTCTGGTTTGTGCCAACAGATTTCAGTTCATGTCCTGAATTCGTCTTCAGTCCAGCAAGTATTGTGTTACTTCTGAATTTATTGTCATCCCTTCTACCTTGACAACGGGATGTAGGTTCGATGTCGTCAGTGACCATACTGGAATGAAGATTGTGAAATTTGATGCCTGCGTCTTAAAGAACCAACGCACATCCAGCTGTAGACGTACGATTGGACAAGTCAGGGTAGCTTGCTGACCTACGCGTCAGAGAATGCGAACAATAAAAGCGCCAGTGCTTGTCAGTTGTATTGTTATCGGGCAACAATTACCAGGTGAAGGTGCAGGAAATGACAAAAGTGGGAGACTAAAATAAGGTGAGAGATTGGTACCGCTTGAATAGCATCCTTCAGAGAACGGTATATTGTGATAATCCCCAGTAGTTTCTGTCGCGGAAATGAGTTTGACTGTGAAACTGCAACTCAAGACTACGGCCCAAAAATTTTGCCAGTGAGACGGAACGTGGGGTTTATTTATGGAATTCCACGCGGATCCAGTGCATCAAAGTCTGGTTCACTTCGAAATGGGGACTTTTGTGACCCGGATTCGTATCGACTAGAAAATTGGTTTTTAAATCTAGCTACTGCGACGCTCAGTGGATGAATACGATTTTATATCAAACTTAGAAGTTATATAGAATGTTTCGACTTACTTTCAATAAACCGCAGTCGGTCATCGACAACTGGAGTCTCTTTTGCCTAGAGGTACGCCTTCAAATCACCGACATCTTTGTTCGGAGCGCAATAGTGCTACAGCCACAAAACTTTTCTGTCGTGTGCTCGTAGTTTCATCTCACTACCCAAGCATTTCTGTGAGCTTAACTGATTCTCATCTGACGACGTTCTTTCGGTCTGTCCGACATGGCATAGTTTGCCTAATGTGATTTTAGCACTGGTTAGCATAGATCTCTGAGTTAACGCGGTGCGCAATCCTGATATCCGTCCTAGGATTGTTTAATAGGTAGAGTTGTGGTGATTATGATTTATGGTCACGGGATTTGAGGAGACCGAATGAATACTTTGAAGGACCACAGAGTAGGGTTAAGGAATTTTATTGCCATCGACTAAACAGTCGCCAAAGTTCACTGGCATACTGTCCCAAGATGATCGATAGAAGCTCTGTAGACAGCTGGCATCTACACAATGGTTAATCATTGGAAAATCTGCGATAATGGAACAAGCGATTGATTTTCAACAACCAGTTCCATTTCAAACTGTGTGACTACCTTTGATCCTTTGCGGCATGAGCCCATTCATACGATAAACCTATTCGAAAGCTACAGATATCAAGGAACGCCAACTAAATGGTTGATAACAGTTTCAGTCTACTTTGGTCTCACCAGTAGCACTTCCGCCGATAGGTGAGCGCATAACCTGTAATTAGGTATCAGAATGCCAACTCAGATTTTGAATGGTTTTTATCCATTTCCAGGTTTGTTTGCATGCGAAATTGAAGCAAGAGGCAGGACTAATCTCGTCTGTTCCATTCCATATTAATACATCACCAAATTCAGTATATATAATTTCGATCTATTTAAATCTCCAGTGTAATCAGATATAACAATATGATGATATTCAAAATTGTCTCTCTTCTGTTTTAACACTCCTGATTCGCGATTTCTAAAATTCCCTGTAAATATGCAAGATGACGAATTTCTAATTCGCTTCGATGATACTCTGTTCTCCCATCTTTGCCCTCTTGCGTTACTCGAATCCAAATCCTCCGTTGCTTCCACACAGAGTCGAGGTTTTCCGCTGTTCTCACTTGAACGATTAAAGTAACTGCCAGTTGCTATACACCACACTGATTATCAGTCTCGGCCATTGATTCGTGCTAGTTTATTGTCTCATATCTTCGATCTTCGGGAATCCAATGACCATTCACCAACCCGGAATCAGAGTTTGGACTAGACGATACAACACACAACGTAGAATATACCGTAGGTTGTCAGATGTGCCGCACGTTGTTGAATGTTTTACTCGCCAGTTAATGTGGGTCATGAAGCACCGACTTGAACACAACGCCAATTAACGGAGCGTCACCTGACCAGGAGTCACGCGACATGTATACGACACGTGACATAAGTTGTCGAATAAGTGTTTCGATCTGATTGCAGAAAGCTGGGGGAAAACATTAACCGAATTACTATGCTGTCTGGGTAAAATAATTTCTGGGGTATCTCAAGCGTAAAAAATATGAATCAGTTTGACTTGTGAGGTCTGAGTTGCCCCCTATGGACAAACTGTATGTTGTACTGATGTCACGTTTCGGATAAGAATCAAACGTTCATGTTTTCATATAAATATTTTAGAATGATTGAAACTCATACTTCTTTATGACGACCGGGTATTCGTTTGAATAGATTTTTAATTTACCATTCGCTGTAAGAATATACCGAACAAGTTTCCATCAGAAATTGCTACCACATTTAGTCTGATTGTCTAAAAATTTACTAGCGGTGAATCGGCCACACTCCGAAAGACAGATGTCAAGAAAATAGTCATCTCACGGCAAATACGGAATCAGGGATCTCTGGCGGTGTAAACTTTACAGATAAACAGGAAATATGTACGTTGCCTTAACCGCATAGCAGTATATAAAACTGTAAATAATAATTATTTGGTGAATGTGCGCTTCAGCCTACCACATTATTTTCTATGCGGAAAGACGATTATAGAAGAATGCTTGGATATGCAGTTGTCTGGCGAGTTTTACGAAACACTAAATGTTAAATAACGCGTAACAAAAGCGTACTATCTCTCATGATGTTGGGGACTGGAATGATTTTAGTCAACTTTGTCAGATGGAAATTCTAAAACAAACACTGCTGTGTCATATACCCAATACCATCTCGCATAAATATCAGTGAACAAGCGATGAAAGGATTAAACCAACTCGTGTTTTTTTACAGCACTTTTATGGTCATACTTGGCAGTAACTACACTACACTGTAAGACACTCATTGTAACCACCAACTTCTGCTGCAAGGGTTCACACATTGTTCCTTCGCAAAAATAGCACAACGGGCTGGCTGTTTTGGCATCAACGTGATTGACACTGTCCTCT